>WOGN01012285.1:439-11341 GCA_015342105.1 Leptinotarsa texana
TGAAACAACTAGATAACAGGACAGTAACCCTCCTATGGGTTCCTTCACATACTGGGATTTCTGGAAACGATATAGCCGATAAACTTGCCAGAGAAACTGTAGAACATCCAGCATGTAAGATTAGTATGAAAGCATTGAGGAAAGAACCGCCACCAAAATGTTTCGCGTGTGAAGTGCTTGTGACTGTTGAACATGTTCTGGTAAAGTGCCCGCTCTTCACAGTTGAGAGACTGAACAATAAAATTCCCTCCAAACTAAGTGAAATTTTCCATTACCAACAATATTGTTGAATTTCTTAAAGAATGTAACCTTTTATTTAAACTGTAATGTAAATAACTGCATGTTTTAGATGCATTTTATATGTTTGCCGCTAATAGCTACGGCTAATGCGGTTATTTCTAAATAAAAGAAAAATAAATATTATCAGTGTAAAATTACAGTTTTTTAATCATTACAATAATTCAAAATATATTAATCTAATAATTTAGATATCAACTTTTCATTTGTAGTTTATTGAACTGTAGTTTTCATTATTAGAATAATATCAACAACAAATAGAGAAAAAACCAATAAAAAAACAGGGTTTTTTCTTAAAACTACAGTTGGTTCAAACCTTGATTTAAACCATGGTTTCACTCTCGACTCCACAATAAATGGTTCTATGACTCTAAGTATTTTGTTACTTTCGAAATTATCCCTGCTTGACTCATGGGGTCTGATTTTATATATGTACCTATTGACCCTTTTTTGTAAACTGAGCACTTCGTCAAGAAGTCTTATGTAGACATTCCCCAACATTCCATAACGTGGGTGAGAATCTAAAAGAGCATAATATGCCAGTTTTGTAGAAGGTTGCTAGTCCTAGTTCATTATAAATCAGTCTACTGGATAGCAACCAGAAGAGATCTTGCTTTTAAGTTGTTTAACATGGTCACCAAATCTAAGATTTTTTCTATGGGCACACCTAGGAATTCAGTACATCTGAAGGATAATAAGTCTAGATATTATATCATGTGATTCCCCGATATTCTTGCCTTTCCATAGTATAGTGGTATCATCTGCAAAAATGGTGAATTTACCAGTCAAGATCTTTAGTGAGGTCATCGACATATAATAGGAAAATAGTAGGGCCGAGTACATATCCTTGGGGAACTCCTATTCGAAAGTTTCGTTCTTTCAACCATCTACTATCGTCCTGAGAGATATTATGTGACAAGCACACTCGGCATCCATATACGGGACATCCTGTACCTGTTGCAACACGAATCATGTCAAATAATGTCAAATAATGCTAAATATGTCCATACTGTTTTAATTTATTTCGAAATATCTATCTTATGAATCATCCGGAATTTATTTTCACAATGACCTTTTCACTGCTTTTGTTAGAATTAGTCAAGGACTATTCAAAATGATGACACAGGTAATATTTATCCTTTTGCGGGCGCTAAACATTTTTTTGGGGTGGAATTGAGACGAAAATATGAGACATTTGATGATTCCGTAAATTATCGTTTGTAATCGAGTAACCTTATGTGGAATTAACAATAAACAACGTGAAATTGTTATCTTCAGTGGATATGTTATATAGTCGAAATGCTAACTGTGGATTATTCCAAATAACAGAGTCATAAAATATTCACATTTGATCAAATGATTCTTATCTAATATATTTATGATAGGATTTTTGAAATTAATGAAATGATTCACCAATTCGCGATTGATGAATCATACACATTATAATAACCTCTTGAATGAAATACCTGTTATGATAATGCAAATTACATCTACTCTGTAATATCGTATTGGAGGTATTTTTACGTATGTTGATTTTTGTTAAAACTTTAAACCTGTTTTATGACGTTACAACTTAGATATGACATAATCCAGGAGATATTTCAGAGCAAAAACAAATTGTATGTTTTAAATTTTGTTAACGGTTGTACTTGTTTTGTGATGATACACTGAATATTTTTATAGCTGAACGGTTCTTACAAAACCTGACTCAAAGGTTACTGTGAACCTGAGGAATTTACAGGATATAGTGAAATATGGACTACTGCAGATACTGTAAAGAAATTCTGATTCATTTATACATTAAACTTCGAGGAATTGACCAAACTCGGCCTGTCGGTGATGAAAAAACACGAATTGTAACCGTCAAAGAACAAAAATGTATTTCAACTGTCAGTTAACCTTCATATCTAGTTGAAATACTTCGTTACCAACTGGCCGGATAGCCTTGGTTGCTGAGGCCAACCAATAGAAAAGAAGAAGAAGCTAAAACTATATGGCCAAAGATAAGTGATAAGTACTGCTCTCTTTTTGAACGAAAGTAATGTTTTGTAGGGGAAATCAGAGTTTTTATGGACCATTTTTTGTCAATGAAAAAGTACTGTTCCATCTATGTGTCGAGAAAAAAGACGTATGTTCTCAAGTGATGTCAAACTCATTCGGATATATCAGTTCCTTTTTACCGAAACCAAGTTTCCTTGGTTTCTAATATTTGATTTTTTTACGATCCTCTTCTTTTTGTGATTCATCCAATGTTATGCTTTCTCTCTTCATAAAATAACTCATTCTTGCTTTCCTTGGAAATATGTTAAATCGATTCCAAAAATATCATTCTGATGTTGAAAGTAATGTGATTGATGACAATTTTCAAGTAAATTATTGAACTTGAATGATGAAGGTATTTCAAGAATCCTATCTGAGGTAAAATCAGCCATATTTGTATTGCATAACCTGTTGGGGGATATTAATAGATGAATAAAGATTGGGTGAATTGTTTAAAATGATTTTTACTTCTCTCAAAGAGATATACTCCCACTTGTCAATCAGTAAAAAAGAGAGAGTTTCAACTTCCTGACCTAATGTAGTCCTTTTCATCAGAAAATAATTTTCAAAAGAAAACTAAACTTCTCTGAGGCGGTGAAATCTCTTGGTAATACCCTCGACAGGAAGCTAACATGGAACTCTAACCTACAGAGTCTGAGCCTATGGCAAAAAGCGCTTACTGGGCAACCTCTGCTGCAGGCAACCAGTGATGCACTAAGCCTAAGGATCAAGTGGGAAATGGGAAAAATACCAGCGTGGTTCAAACAGAACTGGCTGGTACCTCAATCACCACAAGAAATAACCAGGAAAGGAGTTTCTGGCGAAAACATAACAATCTGCACTGACGGTAGAGAAGCTCTATCAGCCCTAAACAGACATCGTGTTACCTCAGGGCTAGTACTAGTGTGCCACCAAGATTTAGCCAAAGCCTCAGTAGATAATAACATTATCCTGAGGTGGGTTGAAGGGCATGACAGGAGTAAAGGTAATCGCATGGCGGACTCTTTAGCCAACGGCTGGACTAAGAATTTTAGGACCCAGTTGCACCCACGGCCTGATGACTTCGACAATTGCGGAACTAGTCAAATGTTACACCCATGCTCAATCCATAAAAAGATGAGATGGAATCAAAGGATGTAATCTTGCCAGGATCACCTTGGGTGATATCTTCAACATTTTATCTGCCGGGGTGGGGGGTCTCACCGCCGCGTTACGAGACAATTCATCAGCAATAACATTAACTTTTCCCGAAATATGCTTCGTTTCAAAATCATATTCTTGAATATGTGATGGAACTATTAACACTGAAAATAATAAAAGATTTTCCTAAGGGGTAGATTCTGAATTTTTCTAATACCCAAACTATGGCTAATGCTTCGCGTTCATTTATGGTATAACATCTTGACCGGTCCATTATCAAGCAATTCGCCCACGCTATCAGCCGACGTTCTCCATCTACTCACTGAAATAACTGGGCGCCTAATCCTGTACCACAAGCATTTGTCGCTAGGAAAAAAAAATCAATTCGTGGATAATAGAGTAACGTATTTTGAGCTAGAGCTGTTTCCAGTTTCTCAAATGCATTTTGTTCTCCTTAGTCCAGTATCAGTTTGATTTTTTCAGTTAAAGATCCCAAAAATCTTTCCTTACATTACGTGGAGCCACATAATCTACTATGGTCTGAGTTCTAGAAGTTTTTAGACCTATACCGGTTGAACTCAACACGTAGGTACTCTAGATAAGGAATCGTTTCTTTAAAATAGGAACATGTTTTCATCTTCAGAATGAACACTGTTTGTTCTAGTCGTGAAATAACATCTTCGAATTAATTCAAATACACCCTAACACAGCGCTGCGCGACTTCCACGGCACTGAACGAGAATCACTGCAGACTCCACGAGAGGTACACGCAACAGAGGTCCACGGAACAAAATCAGTGGAAAAGAACACACACACAATGCTGTACATTACACGGGGGGAACGATGAAACAGTTCCGCTTTTTTGTGTGCACCCATTTGTTTTCTGTAATTGATATCTCTCCATTCTCAAATACCATCACCCTTTCCCCCAAAAGTTCAGACTTACACTCTGCTAGCAGAACCATTCTGCTATGGTTAGATATTTGCATAGGAAATTCTGCTGGTACGGTACGATTTTGTTTTGTCATAAATCAAACATATTATTTATACTTTTAATAATCGGATAGTTTATTCATTTCAATATGTGCATTTATATATATTTAAACCCTTTCTAACCCGCCTATGACACCAACTAGGTCTGTAAAGAGGTTTTGTTCTTTTTTCCTCACACACAAGGACATTATGATTAAAGACGGAAATTTTGCGGAAACATACTTTTCGACAGTGAATTGGGTAAATATTTGTTTTGAGGACACCCGGCGATTTTGAAAAAATGTTCGACTTTACTTACGTATTTTGATGCGTAGATTACGAATCCGAAAGAAAAAAGTGGCGCTTTCCCTTATTTATAAAGTTACGGCCCTTCAAAGTTCAGAAAAGGACAACTTTTCACAAGATAAACTATTTTAAAACACAAGCATTTATTCACTAGGTCACCTTTACACCTTATTCCTCCTTCCTTGACACTTTTCACTTCAACAATCAACATTTTTCCAATAAAAATGTAAAAAAATGTACGGAGCTGCGTTTTGTTTACATCTCTCTGTATTTTACGTTTCTAAGGTTAATAACATAGTTGGTACGACTGAAATACTCCTAAAGTAATTCAAATGTTTTTTGCCTTCATTCTTTAGTTAGATCGTAAGTTGGTTTTTAGTGGAGTATTAAGATGAGATGGATTTAAGAAGTAAACTAACAGCAGCTTATATTCCGCAAAATAATCCTAGTGAGTATTGTTATACGCAAATTTTGTACAGTGCAATTTTATTCATTTTTAATTTACATTCAAAGAAGTTTCCATTCCAGCACTTTTTTTAAAATTACAACAAATGTACTGAGCTGTTTTCTTCGGTATTTTGATTTTCCGTTTTTTGTTACATCTATAGAGTAAAAATGTCATCATTCGATTTGCACTCTTCATTGCAATTAGTAAATTTTCTTTTACTTTCACTAAATTATTAACTGCGTTCAAATTCATTTTGTGTTTTTTTAATCACTCACGTCAAACTAAAAATCCAAAATTACGAATTTGAAATAGTAGGCTGCTGCAAATACCAACCGCTTTTTAATGAAATGTCACTAGCCTAACATAAAAATCGTGGGGCATGTTAGTGATTTACGGCAACCCTATTTTAATTTAATTATCTTACATATTGACAACATAGGAACGAATATATCTATAGAAAATTATTATACTGATATGATATGACTCACTTGGGGATGCCTTAACTTTAATATTCGAGTAAATTGAGTTTGTGAAATAGACATTAATAAGCCAATTGAATGAATTGACTTGTGGAATGACGTAAAATAATTTTCAAAGCACAGAAGAGACTTGTCGTCAAGTATGACATCAGTTTAATTGACGCAAATTTCCGCCATAACCATAGTACCAAATAGAATGATTCGGATCAACTTCCTGTTAATTCTAGTTTTTCGTGCACTTAGATATATACTTAAGATGATTCGCTTGTTTCCTGCCAATTCCGTTTCCTGCTACCATTCGGTTTCTAAGGTAACATGGGTCACAATATTTTGGTGAGTGTATATTTCAATAATTGCAAAATACAGTTACTCCTATCTTTCTACTTCCTATTATTTTTTAAAGAAGTTTTTCTTCCAGGATGTTGGATCCATGTTCTTTAGTAGCTGCTGCTACAGCCAATCCGCTATGGTTGGATATTTTCTTGGAGAATTCTGTTCTGAGACAGAACATTCGGGAAGGGCTAGATGATGTGTGAATTATCGATTATAACAAAGCGATTGAAAAATTCTAGGCATTTATTTTGACAGAATGATACTTAAATAAATTTAAATAAGTTCATATTTTCATTTGCTTCGTGTGAAATATTTGAAATTAACTTTCTCCCACTACTATAAAAGGGTTTTTTTGAAAACCAATCAACGCTATACAATTATTTGTGGTCAGACGATAGCCGGTTGGTTCGACGTGGGTGCTTTGTTCATTCACTAAAATCGAACGCCGTATTGGTCGCTGGTTCAAGCCCCGGACTGAACGACCGATTTTCACTTGCTATTATTCAACCCGTTTAAGGAATCACACGTTAAAGTGTAAAGCCTCGTTAGTCCTTAGCTCCCACACGTTTCAACTTCTGATGTTTGTCGTTCTTAGGGGTACGACATCTGGTTAACGGGAAAACAGATTTTGAACAGTTATAATCAGTGACAAATACTTCACAGAGTCAATAAATATGAGTCATATACAGAAATAAGCTATAAAAGTTACAAGATTTATTAACAGTTATCAGTTCCAGTTTGTTTTGCGATCCGTTCAACATTCCGTTGTTTTCTGCTATTGTCGTTTCACGCTACCGTTATGTTTATCTATTTACGAGTTTTTTCAACAGTACCATATTCTTCATCAGGTGCTACCAGAGACGATTATTCCAGGATGGATATTTTTTTAGGGAATGATGTTCGGATACAAAACATCGAGAAGGATTGAAGCTAGAGAGAAAATGCATTCAGCAGATCAGGCCACTGTATATCCACTAATTATTATCAAGACTTCACGAATGACTGATACCGAAAAGATGTTTTCTTACAATGTAAATAAATAAATGAATGAAAGAGCAAACTCTGGGTTACTTCAGATGTGGCTTGATCTGATTGAATTTTGAAATTTGTAGGTTGTTGGTTTTGTCTCGTTTGTTCTGTTTTTTGTTTTTTTTCATGTATTAATTCACACCTTACTACAAAAACCATGATTATTAATATCAAAAGAATAGTTCACAAAGCCTGATGGAACCTGTTCCGGTCATGCAAAAAAAACAAGTTAGTCAACTCGCCTCAGGTGATCAGCAGGTGCCCGCGAATGGAGCTATAGAATGTGTGAAATATCAATTGTAAAATATTGATTGAAGAATGTTAGGTATTTATTTTGAATATGAGGATTGTAATAAATTAAATGTATTTTATTTATTTATTGTTATTTTGATAATACAGTTGTATCATCTTAGGCGGAAAGCTTTCAAACCCACCCCACAATATTCGATTGCTTCTCATTGCAGTAAACAATAAATTTATTTCTTTCCTAATTCCTCTTAATGAAGAAATTGGAATTACAGAAATAATAGATACAAAATAGTAAAACATCTGGCAAATTGGAAGTGTTTCTAGAGGGTGTATGTAGGGGAAGGTCGTAAAATATCAGACTGCTCCCGGTATCGGACAAGTAGTGATTCTTGAGATTGCCATCGCCATTTTGACTAGATGTATAAATCACTTCACGTTAAAACCTCGATATATTTGAAAAAAAGCTAACTGACCGATACCAAACGACTTTCTCCTACATTCAAGGGTGTTTATTACGAAAAACTGTTTTTTTAACATATCAATACGTATGTAGAAAATATTCTGGTTCAGTCGAAGTTATTTGCTGATCGCAGTTTATTATGATTTACCAATGATTGCCAGCCATGTGAGCAACGAAAAGTCTAGAGACGGTCCTGTATACAAATGACATCCTATTTATTTCAGCTGCTTTATTCTTACGTTATCTTATAGTGCTTATAGTGAAATAGTCGTCCCAAAAAGATCACAGACCAAATACCCAGAAATAAGAAATGATATCAACGCAACAGAAAAGTTCCCCTCCCACAATCGCATCCCTAAAACCAGACGAAGTCGTGTCACAATCAACGTTGCAGCCGGTTAAACGTTAAACCTGTGGCACAAAACCAGGCCCAGACACCAAACACATTTCTGATTTTGTCTATCGCATCACAGTACGATGCCTGTAGTTTGACTTTCTTTTCATTCATTTGTAGTGAGTAGTGTAGTTGTAATCTATACATTAGTGTAAACAAAATTAAAGTAGCCTTTTGTTGTCGGTTCATAAAAAGTGTGTACGTTCCCAACACAGAGTAGTTTCCAGTTGCTTTTCTGTGAGTACCTGTTTGCCAGCTTATATTATCTGCTTAGAATACCCATTTTATTATCTCCTAGAATATTTTTACATGGACCGGGTATTAATAGTGTAATGAGTTAGTAAGAACGCACTTTCTTGATTTCAAATTAGGTACATATTGTTTACAGAGAAGACTATCAGGTAGAAATAAATGATGAGGGTTTATGTTGCATGTGATGTAGATGTAGTAAATGTAATCTAATAATATTCGATTTAGCAAACTATTTAGGTCGCCGGCAAGTTTACAATTTCTGTTTCAAGATTTATGTGAATGTCTAGAGACCTGCTGCAGGGCAGGACATTATAATATTTTCGATCAGTGTGAAAGCAGCCACGAGTTCCAGCCATGGATTTGTCGATGCGAAGCGGGAGATCCGATAATCAGCGGCTCCCAAAATACGGACCAAATTAGTGGCCAGCCATGAATTTACTGAACAACCTGAGATGTATGCGATTAAAAACAAGTATAACAATAAATCCTCCATATCAAAAATTGTCGAGAATTTAAAGTCATTAGAAATTGTTGGAATATATACATATAAGTTTAAAGAAAATCCACGATTCATCAAATCCATAACTTATTAAAATATTTCATGGATGGGGATTTTTTTTTGAAATGTATTCAATTCAGCATACAGAATTAAATAAGTTTCAAAGAAAAATCCATAACTCTTTCAAATATTGTTTGGATTGCGATTTTTTTCTGGGAATGTATTGATTTTAGCGTACTTGAGAAGACCTTGATGTCAAAATATTTTGTCGGGCAGGAAATCAACCCCCACCCCGAATAAAATAATTTTCAAAGAAAAATTCATAACTCTTTCAAATATTGTTTGAATTGGGATTTTTTTCTTCGAATGTATTCNTTTGAATGTATTCATTTTAGCGTACTTGAGAAGAACCCTATGTCAAAATATTTTGTCGGGCAGAAAATCAACCACCACCCCGAATAAAATAATTTCCAAAGAAAAATTCATAACTCTTTCAAGTATTGTTTGAATTTGGATTTTTTTCTTTATATGTATTCATTTTAGCGTACTTGAAAAGACCCTGATGTCAAAATATTTTGTCAGGAAGAAAATCAACCCCCACCTCGAATAAAATAATTTTCTAAAAAAATCCATAACACTTTTGATTAATCTTAGGAAGGGATGTTTTTTCTTGAAATGTTTTGAATTTAGCATACAGAACAAACCACTCCATGTGTATTTATATAGTGATAAACAATTAGAAATTATTGAGAGATGTTATTCTAGATCTGTTCTTCATTTTGATGCAACTGGAAGCATAATCGAAACACCGATAAACGTGTTTTTATTATGCCGGTGTTATTAACACACATAATAAAATAGTACCTATTTTTGAAATGATTAATTGTAATCATGATATGGTATCAATTGGGATATTTTTAGCAAAATTCAAATCGTTTTCCCTGCAGAGATCAAAAAAGTGGCCATTATTTTCGGGAGTTGTTACCGATTTTTTTTCCGATGATGAATGCCACCCGTTTTTAGTAACATGGATATGAAAATGTATCTGATATGGACCTTTGCAACCAATACGTATCTGTTGTCCACATTTTTTTAAAATAATCATTAATGATATTAAAAAAAGTGGGGCCACTGAAGACTCACAGAAACATTTAAGAGAATTAATGGCAGCTTGTATCAACTTCAGCCACTTAGAACAAGTCGTAGTTTGGTTCACGAATTTGGTTATAATTCTTTATTCTAAAAATCAAAATCGCCAAATGAGAAAAGCCCTATTCAGTCTTCTGAAATTATGTTCAGAGCCAAAGTAACCAGAAACTGAAAGTATTAAATTTGAATCTTCATTATTTGAATCGTGATAAGGAATCAGAAGTTCTGTATTTAAATAGTCCTTTTTATAAAAAAAAATTGAAAATATATGAAACAACTACCTCCCAGTTAGATTGTGAAATAGGGGAAGCGAACTATTATTATAACATTGAATGTCTGAATTTAATTTTGAAGAAATATTTGCCATTTCTTCCGTTATGGTCAGGAGTAATTTATAAAAACAATAATCCCGGCAGATTCAGCAATGCAAATGTTGAAAATTGGTTTTCACTGGTTAAAAATAATATTTTCAACGGAAACTACTGCAATCAAAAGTAATTTCACTCCACAAAGAGATAATGTTAAGTATTCCTCGAAACCCGTGCACTTCGAAAATGATAGTGAGAAAGAAGTCAAGTAATACGCAGGTGCCTGAACGTTTAAATGAGGAATACTCCCAGACAGAAACTTGGAAAAAAAACAAATAGCAAATTAAAAAGGGTACCAACTTTTTAGGAACAAATTTGAAAAAACGTTAAACGAAATCAAACAAAAAAAATCTGGAATGAATTCAAATATATCTTTACAGTTAACAGAAATCGATGATGATCTAACAGATGATGGGGACTTTTTATCATCCCTTTCAAAAATACCGAAGGAAACGAATATTTCAGAAAAGTGTGAGAAGTACTTGAA
>WOGN01012295.1:0-11452 GCA_015342105.1 Leptinotarsa texana
AAAGCTATTAAAAAAATTGATGAAGCATTGCATAATATTGCTATATATTTAAAAACTAATAAATTGAAGCTAAATGTAAACAAAACAAAGGCTATGATACTTAACTACAGAGAATTATATTCAAATCAAATTGAAATAAAAATCGAAAATGATAAAATTGAGCTCATTACTGAATTCAAATATCTAGGATTCATGTTGGACAATCATCTATTAATGAATAACTATTTTACCTACATACATTGTAAGTAATTTTGAAGAAATTATATTTTTTCACAAGAGTATCCCAACACTTAACTATGCAATCACGTATAACTGTATATAAGACAATTGTACAACCACATTTTGAATATTGTCCCACTCTTCTATACACAAATGATTTGAATAAAATGAGAACACTACAAAAACTACAGAATCGCGCAATGAGGATTATTTTGAGATGTGACAGGAGTACCCATATATCTTTAATGGTAAATACTTTAGAATGGTTATCTATAAAAAGTAGGATTACATATTTAACGATGATTTATATTTACAAAATGTTACATAACCTTCTACCCTCATATTTTGTCAAATTTGTAATTTTCAATAATCAAATCCACCAGTATAATACTAGAATAAAAAATAATTTGTATGTAAATAATCAAACAAAAACATTCCACCCTAAAACATTAATGTTCAAAGGATTTATTAAGTATAACAGTCTACCTGAAAATGTAAAGTCTTCTAACAGTCTTATACTGTTCAAAAGAAATTTATTAGACCATTTAAGAGACCATTAAGGTATCATGTGATATTTTTTATCTTTCATCCTTTTTTTGTATTTTCAATTATCGTAGGTAAGACTACTTATTAACAAATATAAGTAGATATTTTTTGTATTATTGTATTTATATGTATATTAATGTTAACATTACTATCATTGTTGTATATTAGGATGTATCGTATTTGAATAAAGCATTTCATTTAAGTTCTTCAAGAAGAAGATCAAAGAGTGTGAGAAAAAACTCCAGTAATATTAATTTCTTAACATATCAACATTTAGTTATTGGTATAATAAAGATGCTATTTCATACAATTATTATTAACTAGAAACAGAAGTACCTATTATGAAAGTTTCTGAACATTTGCAAGTAATAATAGATTATTATTTTCAGTGACTGGGAGAAAACGATAACAATGCCAAAATAGCCTTCAGAAGGTACTAGTATTTAAATTTGTTGAAAACATACATGAACACGAACGCCTCGGAATCAGCGCGCCTACACACTTGAACACCCTGTAAATGTCGATCACCCATCTCTACATTACTAACCCAACGTGAATCTGATCGTTCGCTCCCATCTCTATGTTGAAATTCTCGTCCAACTACCTAGACGTCATCCAACTGAACTCCCATATCACTGTAGGCGCATGCGTTGTAAGATTGGTTTCTCGCTGCATACTAACTGTTGGCAGTAGGCAAGTCAAATGTGCTGCTTGAAGTTGTTTAATTCGTACAATGAACTTATTTTTCAACAATACAATCGAACGTACTGTGGAAAATCTGGAACAGTTACTCGTTACTGGTTCCGAAGCGGTTAGTTCAAAAAATTGGCTTCGTTTCAAGTTGGAATCTGCAGTGTTGTTCCGGGACTATTTTTAAATTGTTTGCTTTTGTAAATGATAATTCCTAGAGTAAATAAATACTGTGATCTCGAGTGGTCTGATATTGGGTGACATACTGTAAGTTTTACAAACGAGCAACCGAATATTTGAACGTTCGAGTGCGATCGGTCATTGGTCAGGATGCAACAAGGTGTTCCAACCGTTTTGTGCAGGTGAATATTTTAATCAAAGCCTCCCCTAAATCTGGAGTAGACACGTCAACCTAGATTTTTGTATACCTACTTACTCTGAACCAGATGTAAAAGTAACTTGGCCACTTTTTTGCAAAAAGTGTTTCTTATTCGATTGTAGTGCAAATTTGAAAGTAGGTAAATCATTCACTTGGCATAGGAAACTGCTCTCTATGTAAATTTAGAATACAGGTCTTCTCAAGGTCTAATTCAAAAATGCATATTTATCTCCTTCTTATTAAGAACATAGTCATACGCTATTAGCTGGCAGTACTTGAATATAACTACATGATTCAATGGAATCTACTTTTAGGTTTTAGGTAGGTCATTAATATATTTAGATTGAGTATTTTGTTCACTGTTTTAAGTAAATGTAATAACTATTACTTATCTTTGACTGTGCGACGTAAACAGTACCCCCCCCCTTCTTACTCTGGAATAAGACGATATATCAAGATCGGGCAAAATATTAGATACCTATTTATTATTTTTACTACTTCTTGACATAAATTTCATCATAACTTTATCATAGGTGGCGCTAGGAATACTTTCTATAAAAAAGAAATTGAATTCTGAGGTGTTTTAGTGATGTTTTTTCGATGTTAAACCGGCATCAGAAGAGTAATCAGAATTACTTGTTCCAAAGAAAAAACTTTGACAATTAATTCAAAAATAATCTTTGATTCCTGGGGAGTAGGCGTCAAAATAGCTACAAAATCTGTGCCGAAACGTCGATCACAAAACTCCAGAGGCGGATTAACCCGAACACAACAAAAAATTTTATTGTTTCAAAAGACACCCACAAAGTGTAAAGATTCCACTAGTGTGAAAACAAAAGTCTTTTGACGGATAGTCCGCTCGATGAAGTTGTAGCATTAACTTCACTTAAAACAAGGGATTGTAACTAAGATAATGAAATATGCGCAAAACAATATTGCGCTTTTAAAGGCGCAGATCATTAGAATTTTGTCATTATATCGGCAGGGGGTTCATGATCTACAAAAATAGGTATGAGGCAACCTGTAGTTTAAATAAGAATAGTTTTCATCATTGAATTAAGTTTTCGTACAATATTATTGTACGGGGTAATTTATTACCTATATGGGACAATCTGTTATTGAAAAAGAGGATGATTATTCATCATTTACTTATACTATAAAAGTAAAAAAAATGCCAGAAATGCAAATAAGGTACAAACGATATTCGAAAGGAAGATAACATTATTCATCAGAAACTTTTTTAAAAACGTAATAGTGGTATCAGAAACGAACAATAATGGTCATTAGATTCCCTTCTCGATTTATGGACATTATTGTCATTATTTCGGCAGGCAACTTAGGTTCTATGAAATAGGAGACAACCTATAATCAATAGTAAATTAAAACACTTTTTCATAATTGCAATAAAAATAGTTTCCTAAAGTACAAGAAAAGTATCAGAATTATCTAACTATGTAACTAATTCATGACCTAAAAAATATGATATCTACACATTTTTTGAAAATGAGAATATCACTTTCTTTTATTCTCAACTGAAAAAGTTCCCAAGTGGTCGAAACGAAAATAATGGTATTCAATCAATTATTCATACAACCCTATAATTTGTTTTATTCATAAGACTGGTTTCTATACTGTTTAATTACAATTACTCAAAAGTGTGATAAAAGTCCTTACGAATAATATTATTGATCTTATTACAACCTCGTGTTTGAATTGAAATTAGCTTCACAACTTTCTCGTGTTACCAGACCGACATCAGTAGAATAATTAGAATTACTTATGCCAAAGAAATGTCAAGAATTATATTTTATATTTTTGACAATCTTTAATTCCGTGTTCCCTATCACTTCATTTCGAGGTTTCTTTTGATTGAGACGGAATGAAAAATAGCAACTAAAGTCGCACAATTAGATCGACTAATCAGTTTAGACATAGAAAACTTGTACACCAGTTCGTATCGAGAAAGGAGTTCGGGTTATCCAGGTAAATCTATCCAAAAACGAGGATCTTTAAGTCAGAACGAGGTTAACAAGAGTTATCATGGAATTCCCAAGATGCTTCATCCAAAACTAGCATTTCGAGAACCGAGAACTGATTATCGTAAATCAACATATATGAGGGCTATGGAGTGTGGAAACGCCTTTCTGCAGACGAAGAGAAATTTCTACAAGGAATTGGGCCACTTCAAGAAATTTCTTCAACAGAATGATTACTCCAAAAACTGGTAGAACAGATATAGGTCAGCAGGCGACAATAGCCTGGCATGAAAGAGTAGCCACCACAACCCGTGTTACACCGTTCTTGCGCCGAAGGCCTGTTGGACACGATAAGAAGAATGGGATTTAAGTATAACATTAGAACGTAATTTCGATCAAAGCAAATCATGATTGCCTTTGTACCATCAATGAATAAGAATACATATTTGGGCTGCGATGATACTTTTTTTGGCGCTAGGTTTTTGGAGCTACAGTTGGTAGACGAGAAGTTATAAAATTACAGTATGTAACTTTCATTGAAAAGGAATATAAGCACCATGTCCGATAGTATAGGCTTAGTGACTGCATACGTGCATATTGAAATGCATGTAGTTGAACTCCTGCCGCAGTTTCAAAATGATCTTGAAGGTATTCCCATTAAGCGGATCTGTAGTGCCAAAATTTTCGCGGTATAGGTTATAACCCAGTATCAGTTCAACGATAAAATGTAATATTGTTGATCAGTTTGAGGTCGAAGTTGTGGTCTGTTTTCAAATGTAAATATCAGTAAAATAATTGATAAGAATAATTAACCCAGTAATACTTCGTGTGTTATTACTTATTATACATGTGTATGGTCGTCATTTCAACTTCATTATTATATTCAAATGCTTTTTGAGTGATTTAAGAAAGAAATCGACGACTAAACAACTAGAATTTGGTAAATTCAATAAGGCTTCTATAAATATCAATAAAAACCAAAAAAAAATCAGTTCTGTCACAGGTACTTAATGTACAAACAGTACAAATTTCAGAGTATAGGTCCTACTGTTGAAACTACTTTTTTCGCTCTCTCTGTATCATCATAAAGTTGTAGACATATGCACAGGGGTCTATTGATTTAATATTATAAAGTATATCATGGATGATGGTCCTTAAAAGATCCGAGTCGAGCTCTTTTATTCATTGTCAAAGGTGCAAAAAACGCATAATTTTTTTTCGTTATCATGTAATTCTATACATAAAACATTTCATACTTTTTTGTAGGAGCCACCTCATCCCAAAATTTTGATTTTCAAATCAAGATCTATTAGTTACGAGTATGTATGTACGATTTCTGTTTAAAAGACAAGGTGAATGTTCAAATTTCAAGAACTACGTACATTTGATTAGCAACTTCTTTTCATTTTTTCCCAAACATATATTCACAGTTTTAGCTGTTTAGCATATTCGCTTTGTTGGTGAGAGGAATAAAAGTTAGAAGTGTTTTGCGTGATCGACCATTTTTTACTATCGATAATAAATATACTTCAAAAAAGTAAAAAACACGCTTTTAAAGAACATCGAACTAAAAATTTAAAAATATTTTTTAATGAGCTTAAAACAATAATGAACGAAAAATACTAGTATTATTGTGAAAAAAGCGACGGGCGCTTGATATACAAAAAATATGGCACAAAGCGCCTACGCGTTTTTCACAATAATATAAGTATTTTTCGTTCGTTATTGTTTTAAGCTTATTCAAAAAAATTTTTTTAAATTTTTAGTTCGATGTTCTATAAAAGTGTGTTTTTTAGTTTTTCAAACTATATTTATTTTTCATTTTTTAGTTTCGTATGCTATAAAAGCGTGTTTTTTAGTCTTTTTAAACTATATTTATTTTATTTAAACTTTCAGATCAATCAGCCGTATATTGTTTAGAAAAATGACTATTGATATTTCCCGATTCCGGAGAGAAAGCCTGAAAATCAGCTCCAAGCCCAAGGCAGCAGGCGCGTAAAGGAGGGTTACAAATAAGGCAACAGGCGCGCGTGTTACTAAAAAAAATACTTTTTTAAAATAAAGAAATACATTTAAAGTGAGTTCGAATTATATCAACAGGTTACGTACAGCGCCTCCTGCCCGCGAATAAGTCAAGCAATTATGTCGATATATCAAGGAGGTTACATACAGCGCCATCTGCCCGCGAATAGATCAAGCAATAATGTCGATAATTCTGTCAAATACCGAGCTTGAGATTTACATACATACATACAAGTGAAGCTAATATATAGCGTGTAATAGTGGATCAAATGATTTGCATTAAATTTTATGTAAAATATAGAATTAAGTGCTCGAAAACACTTGGAATTTTGACAATGGCATACGGTAATTGTATTCTGGGTCAGAAAAATGTTTACAAGGTTTTCACAGAAGATGGAATAGATGGGAATGATGACGCTCACCCTGTACACCCCAGCACATCAACAACCGATGAAAATGCTGAGAAAGTGAAGGGAGAATTGTCTTGGAAGTTATGCGGCGCTTGCGAGAAACAATAAGAAGAAAACGTCCAATATTGTGAAAAAACAATTCATGTCTTTTGCATCACGATAATGTACAGCTGCCGGACTGAGTCATGGCCGGTGGGAGAAATCGTATCTGCATAAAGTTGGGTTCGGTGTATGACAAAGAAAGTATTAGGATAAAAGGAATAGAAATTTTTGTTCTCAATTTTACGTAGTACGACTCAAATAATATAACAGACTGATAACAGATTTCTACACATCTACTGCACATCTCTAGAGAGGGACTTCATACCGGCCATGACTCCGACAGGTGTACCCGCTCACTCGTCATTGATTGTTCCGAATTTTTTGGCCAAAAACGATACCGTTATCATGCCAAGGCCTCCGTATTCAGATTTGATCCCTCTGTTCCCAAGATTGAAGAGACCCATGAAAGTACGGCATTTTGCGACAATTGATGTGATGAAAACCGAACGGAAGGGAAGGGAAGGGAAAAAACGCTGGCACAAGGGCGACTACTTTGAGTGGGATAAAATTGATGAATAAATAAGTATTTTTCGAGAAAAAATATTCACCTTATTTTTTAACAGACCTCGTACCTATATGGCTGTCAAACAGTTATCTAGGATTAGTCGCGAGCACTAACACACATGATACGAAATTCGGCGTCAGGATTATTGCGATACTATCAGTTGTCAAATTTTCCAAAGGAGACAATTTAGTCGAGTCTTTTGTTAAAGCAGAATTTCTCTCAGAAAACTATATTACTGAAAAAGGCTTGAAGGCTTATCCAAAGTAAGAGTATCGAAACATTTTTGTGGTATTTCTGTTCTAATCAGAAGCATATTCCTCATTTCGCGCTTATGCTTACCTATCCCAGAAATAATAGTCAAGTAGGTATTATCAAAGGCAATGTTTTCTGTTACATCAATTCAAATCAAATAATTTATTCACATACAAATACATAAAACAGATGAGCTGTCTAATAATAAGATGATGAATAAATGGAGATTCAACTCACGAGGTGGAATTCCACCTGTTAGTGAGCATTGACATAACATAATAATAATAGTAATACTTCAGTCTTGTGAAAAGCATATGTAGAAGAGTTTTAGTTGTTGTATACTCACAAGTGTTTATACTGAAATCATACATGTATGTTTCCATTATATTCAGTTCCGCGCTGTATATACATTTTTTAACAATATACAGTTCTATCACTCGCGCAATCATAGATTATTGTATACCTATTTATTAGCTGTGGTTTGTTGGGTACATATCCTTATCTAACCATTAAGTTAACGTTTATTGCATTTCAATAAAATCCTGATAGTTTTCATTAGGTTAGTTTCACGGTAGATAGTTATCTGGTTCAAAAATTATACAAGGCTAGTTGAACTATTTTAGAATAAAGATCGACATCCTCGTAAAAAAACTATGTTCATGCGGTAACTTGTAGTTATTTCGGTAAGAGACTCAATTATTTGAAACATTATTGGCAAAAACTAGTGTTATATTCAACTTAAATTGTTATAGTCCAGTGAGTGACGATTTTTTCATACAATTTTGCCAAACTGCTCCGATATTCAAAGTTAACCTTCTACCGGGAATGTCCTGGGTGTGATTGCCACCCCTTTTCAAGGGTTAAACATGTTTCTATGAAAATGGGCCTGTGAAAGGTTGGACCGACTTATTCTTGGGTACTCTTGTTCTACAATTTTCCATCCAATAAACTCAGGCTTAGGGATGGTTTTTCGCAAATAACACAAAAATGAAGTATTTTATCGAAATATTAACTCCCAGCTGATAAAAAACCAAAAAAATGAGATAATGGTGTCAGTGAACCTGAAACAAACGGAGTAATAACTTGTTGAAGTTTGGTTTTTATTCGTTAAATGCAAAAATTAAGTTTCAACGTGAAGTAAACAATAATGCATTTTTCGGAAAAACTTTTAAAACTTTCTTCGGGGTATTTGAGGAGAAAACCTCCGTTCTTGTATTTCATAAAAGTTACTAGAATCAGTACTGAGTGAGTTGTGTCAAAATAATGTTGTTTCCTAATTTTCGAAGACAAAAAAGGGGAAAATAACCTCCTAATTACAACCACAATTGAAAATAATCGTTGTTAATTCACATCTTTATTTGTGTATTGGTAATATCCTCTTGAAGTTTTACCAATTTACAGTGCTTCAAGTAAAAAAAGCATTTTTGTAATTTCGCGGAAAATTGACTTTTCTTATGAATAACTTCAAGACTATTGATGATTTTTTGCAAAATTGCAAAAATGCTCTTTTTACTTCAAGCTTCAATTTTTTTCTAATCAATCTGAAGCGGTGAAACTTATATGGTATATTACCATTTTTATCGCCATAAAAATACTATTATTTGCGTCATAAGTCGTTTAGTTTTGATGCTAGGACTTTCATGAATAATGAAAGAAAATGATAAGCATTCTATGAATTTTCTCTGTAAAATGCTATGTTTTTTGTTTACTTTTCGTTGAAACATTAAATTTTGGCGTTCGACAATTTAGAAGTTTCAACAAGCTATTATTAATCCGTTTGTATTGTATCCCAATGATCTTTTTCGATTATTCTTCGGAAGGGAATTTTTTCTTTGAAATGAATTTATTTCAGCTTACTTAAAAAGACCCATATGCCAAAATATTTTGTCGGGCAGAAAATCAACCCCTACTCCGAATTAAATAATTTTCTTTGAAAAATCAATATCTCTTTCGATGATTCTTCGGAAGGGAATTTTTTCCTTGAAATGTATTCATTCTACCTTACTTGAGAAGACCCATATGCCAAAATATTTTGTAGGACAGAAAATCAACACCCACCCCGAATACAATAATTTTCAAAAAAAATCCATAACTCTTTCACATATTGTTTGAATTGGGATTTTTTTAATGTATTCATTTTAGCGTACTTGAAAAGACCCCTATGTCAAAATATTTTTCGGGCAGAAAATCAACACCCACCCCGAATTAAATAATTTTCTTTGAAAAATCCATAACTCTTTCGATTATTCTTTGGAAGGGAATTTTTTCTTTGTCGGGCAGAAAATCAACCCCCACCCCGAATTAAATAATTTTCAATAATTTTCTTGAAATGTATTTATTTCAGCGTACTTGAAAAGACCCCTATGGCATAATATTTTGTCGGGCAGAAAATCAACCCCCACCCCGAATAAAATTCAAACAGTATTTGAAAAAGTTATTGATTTTTTTAGAAAATTATTTTATTCTGGGGGTTGATTTTCAAAGAAATTTCAAAGAAAAAATCCCAATCCAAACAATATTTGAAAGAGTTATGAATTTTTCTTTGAAACTTATTTAATTCGGGGTGGGGGTTGATTTTCTGCCCGAAAAAAGTATTTTTCCATAAGNAATTTTTCTTTGAAACTTATTTAATTCGGGGTGGGGGTTGATTTTCTGCCCGACAAAATATTTTTCCATAAGAATTTTATTCTGTATGCTGAAATGAATGCATTTCAAAAAAAATCCCCATCGAGGAAATATTTGAATAAGTTATGGATTTAATGAATTCTGGATTTTCTTCAAACTTATATGTGTATATTCCAACAATTTCTAATGACTTGATATTGTCTACAATTTTTGATATGAAGGATTTATTGTTATACTTGTTTTCAATTGCATAAATTTCAGGTTATTCAGTATATTCATGGTTAGCCACGAATTTGGTTCGTATTTTGGGAGCCGCTGATTATCAGATCTCCCGCTTCGCATCAACAAATCTATGGCTAGAACTCGTGGCTGCTTTTACACTGATTCAAATTCTTATTAAAATTGATAGGATTATCGTTTCAAGTATTTTATATAGATAAACCAAGTAATTTGGACGAATCATTCAAAAATTATCAGATAAGATTAACTTGACGTAACGCAGTAAACCATTACGCGTCGGGTCTACTGCAAGACGACGGGGGATGATGCGCGGGGGTAGAGAGGCGGTCTAAGCAATGAAGCGCCATCGCCGAGAACGCGACTTGAACGCGGGAACACGCGTGAGGGCAGACATCGTAGACGGTTGTGTTAGTTTTGAGAAATTTCTTTATAGGCATCATATTTCGATTCTCGAAGCTATTTTCCTCCTTAGGGGGTGGATATTCCTGATTCTCTTTCTTGATGCTTATTTACGCTTAACAAAGAACTTACCCACATATTTCAAAATTCTAGATTTAGTAGTTTCGGCTGTACGTTAATATAGTTTCAGTTATTCAATAGGTACCCACTTATACAATACTAGCTGTTTTCGTTGTTTCAACCGCGTTACCGTGGAAACCTACCCTGTATTGTATAAGTGGGTATACCTATTGATAGACTGACACTGCTATATTAACGTACAGCCGAAGCTACTGAACCTAAAATCTTGAAGTATGCAGGTAGGTCTTTTGTATAGCGTAAATAAGCATCAAGAAAGGGAATGAGAAATTTCCAACTCCCAGGGGGAAAAATAGGGATTCAAAGATTGTATTGAATTTCGTCAGTTTTGAAATTGGAAAACTGAAGTTTTGGGCTATTGAAAAAATATTTTAACTATTTGTTTGAAATGATCTGTCACGAAACTTAATGTGATAAACCAAATTTTACGTGGGCAAAGCCGCGAGCAACAATTAGTTATTAATAATGAGTTGAGAGTGACAATGTTTTAAATCAATTACAAGGTGAATGGCTGCAAGAATTGATTTTTAGCGATTACTTAGGTTTCTATGGCTCCAATAATGTTGATATCAATTATTAAAATTGTAAAGCATAAAATTTGCGACATACAATTAACCGTTTTTTAAATAAAGGTAAAAGAGCACACAACACTCTCTAATGTAAAGTGAACTGTAAATATCAGTGAATAATACCACCAATGTATAAAGCTATTAATTCAAACAATGAATAACACAACACAACAAAGTTTTTGTTTCGGGTTGAAATTAGATGATTTTAATGTATTTCCACGTGTTAAAACCGAAAGTGACCTTAAAAATTATATATTAGCTCTTGTTTTCAAGATATAGTATCATTATATTATATATATGTATATTGAGTTTTCAACAGATGAAATATTTCATCACCAACAGTTGGTACACATGTTTGTTTACATAACACCCCTCTCATC
>WOGN01012309.1:0-11337 GCA_015342105.1 Leptinotarsa texana
AAAGGCGGTGTGACTCTGGACTTTGGCAAAATACCCATTTCTTGTGTAAGGGATTTAGGATCTGCCCTGAAACACGTTACACACCCATGCGTGATCTTTCTTGAGAGATTTCTACCACCTTATACCCAATAATTTTGTCGAATTGAACCTAACAATGTTTGAGGCCCTACATGTAATAGCCTTTTGTGTTCAGCTTCGAAAAATAAAGTTGTTAATCGATGTTTTGCCGTCAATAATATAGGGTGTTTTTGTGAATATGGTACATTCCATAGTTGTAACCTACCTCCCACCCTAAGGATACCCGTAATATCAAAGAATGGGCTTAGTTTGAGTGTGTTTCTATTTTTTGATAAACAATTATTTTTTATAAGTTCTTGAATCCCATTGGAGAATGACTTCCTCTGAGGAATTTTTATGAGCACAGTTGTTGCATCATTCAACTCACCAACTGTGACTTATTTCTCCATCGCAAACACCAAGCAATCACTCTTCGTAACTTACTAAACTGACTCATTCTTTGTATTGGCTGAAAGGACTCTAACACTTGTACTGATTTTACATTCATCCGAATTTCTGGCAATTCATCATGATTAATTATCGAATCAGGCCAATTGATTTCTTCTAACAGGAGCCAGTCTGGCCCATGCCACCATTTTTCAGAGTTCATAAGGTTGCCAGGTAGGATTCCCCTAGACAGGAGATCTGCAGGGTTGTCTTCTGACCGAATATGTCGCCAATTTTCAGGATTCGACAGTCTTTGAATTTGTTCGATTCTATTTCCTACAAATACGTGTAAACTTCCTGAAGCTATACGAAGCCACCCCAGACCTACTGTTGAATCAGATCATAAAACAACGCGAGTAAAATTTAGCTTCATATCATCCACCACTTTACTTACTAATTGTGCCAAGACTAGTGCTCCACAAAATTCCAATTCCAATTGTGGAACTGTCAATGTCTTGAGAGGAGCTACCTTTACCTCCGAACGCAACAGTTCAACGTTTATTTCATGGTGCCCAACACTTCTCATATAAATACAAGCTCCATATCGACGCATCTGCAAACCCATGGATCTCTACAGACACAGGTTCTGTGATTAGAGTATTTATTGGAATTTCCAAGTGATTTATACCCTCCAATTCAAATCGTAAATTTTTTCACTTCTTTGCTAACTTAATGGGATGTTTATCATCCCATGATAAATGTTCTTCCCACACTCGCTGCAGGAGAATCTTTGCCATAATCATACAAGGACCTAAGAGACCTAATGGATCAAATATTCTTGATACCTGAGATAAAACTAATCGCTTTGTGCATTTTGATGTATGATCATTGATCTTGACGCAGTACATCCATTTGTCTGGACAAGGTGCCCAATACAGACCCAACGTTTTGGTCTGATCATTTTCACCAAAGTGTTTATTACCCCCAGTTTGATCCACATCTACTGCCCGCAAACCCTCTGGAATATTACTAATCCACTTCCTTAATCGAAAACCACCAGATTCTAAAATTTGGGAGACTCGTTTACACATGGCTATTGCCTCGGAAGCTGTTTTTGCTCCGGACATCATATCGTCTACATAGAATCATGTAAAATAACTTCTGAAGTGTTGGGATACTACCTGATATTATCTAATCCAAGCTGCTAATGCACCTAATTGCAAGGTAAGGCGCTGATTTCGTACCATACGTCACTGTATTCAATGTAAACTCTTGGAGTTCCTCATCAGGTTTACTTCTTCATAATATTTTTTGGAGGGACCTTTGGCTCGGATCTACCGGTATATTTCTCTGTATCTACACAAATAACTATTGGATGATTCCTAAACTGGACAAGAATTGACCATAAATCATCTTGGATTTTGGGACCTCTATATTGGATGTCATTGTATGAGAACCCTGAAGTGGTTAAAGAGGAACAATTAAATATAACACCCATCTTTGTTGTTGTACTTTTCTTATTTAACACACCATGGTGGGGTAAGTAGTAAGATTTATGAGCTCCCTCGGTTTCTGAATCAACTAATGACATAGTCCCTAACTCTTTATATTCATTCATAAAGTCTACATACATTTTTTCATCACTGTGTTTTCTGATAACCTTTTTTCTAATGCTAACATTCTTCTAAAAGCAAGTTCTTTCCATTCACCTAACTAGGAGAATCACAATGGAATTTGAACAATAAATTTTCCTTCATAACAAAGTTTCGTTGTGTCTCTGAAAATTCGTTCACACTCTAACTCATCTTCAGTCATTCTACAATGTGTAGATGGAGGCTCTTCCAGTTCCCAAAATGTTGACAACTGTTCGTGGATTTCACAGTTCATACTAAAATTACATGTAACGGTAGAGGATCTGGAACCTGGACTAACTGAACCTGACACCAGCCACCCTAACCTCGTTTTTTGAAAAACTGGCATGAATTTCCCCAAGCTTATTCGACCCGCACATAATAAGTTGTAGAAAATGTTTGCCCCTAACAGTAAATCAGTCTGTCTCCTTTTTCCAAACTCTGGGTCAACAAGTTTCAAATGTTCAGATACATTCAAATGACAAGTGTTGATACACTGACTAGGAATTGCATCACTAATGATAGGCACAACGAAACATGGAATTTCGAACTGAAAATTACTACACTTTGACTTTATTTTGACTGTTGATTTATTGTTTATTTTAGACACTACTTGATTGATGCCAACTATTGCTATATCAACCTGTTCAACTTCCAAGATTCAACCTTTCACATAAGTCAACAGTTATCAAACTAACTTGCGACTCATTATCAAGCAATACCCGACAAGTATGAGAATTATCTTTTGAATCAACCACCTCCACCAACGCGGTTGACAATAATACTTCTCCTTGTAGAACACTATTATATTCTATGAAATTCGATCCAACCAATGATGTGCTAGCTTGCTGATCTGAAATTACTTGTTTTGAACCCTCTACTGATTTTGAATCTGAGATATTGTTTCCAGATTCTGACTGGTTCTCGTAATGTAATAAACTGTGATGTTTACCATTACATTTTTTACAAATACTAGCATTTGTACAACTTCTACTCATATGACCTTTTTTGAAACAGCTCATACATAAGCCTAAACGTTTTAGTTCCTGATATCTAGCATATACTTTTAACTTCAAAAAAGAATTACATTCTGAAATATCATGGTTTCGGTGACATAAAGCACATCCTGCCGACGAACTAGCCATTAGTGATTTTTGTACTTTGGGTTTTTGAAAATATTTGTTTTCTACCTTTGTTTCTTTTTTATTACTCTCAATTTCTCTCAAAGTTACAATCCTACCTTTCAAGAATTTTTTGAATTGATCTAATGTGGGTACTTTTCCCTTAGGTTTAAATTCTTGCCAATAGGCAAATGTCTTCTGATCTAATTTTTCTAACATGATGTATATAACTAAAGAATCCCATGATGATACAACAATATCTAATTTCTCTAATGCAAAAAGACTATTAATAATTGTATCAGACATCCTCCTAAGATCACTAGCTGATTCTTTTGTCATAGGTGGTAGTTTTACTAATGAACTAAGATAATAATTTACTAGCATGGGAGTATCGTTATACCTGTCACAAAGCTGATCCCACACCACTATATAATTTTCTTTTGAAAATTTTACACCTTGAATAACTTTCTGTGCATCACCCTGTAAAGCACTTTTCAGAAAATGAAATTTTTCAATGTCACTGAGTGAGTCATTCTCATGCACCAACGAAGTGAAGGTGTCTCTAAACTCCATCCACACTTCAAGCTCTCCATTAAAAGTAGGTATCGGAATTGAAGGCAACTCCGGTCTGGGCCGCAGCTTCACCTCCGAGTTAGTACTACCTCTTTCACTAGCATCAGATTTATTTTTAAGTGCATGTTTATTTACGAGTTTCTTTGCTCTACCCACTGCCTTGAAATAAATATCATCAAACTCGATTTGATATTTTTCCCACGTATCAGCATACTGTTCATCTTCTATTACATCAACTATTTCTCTTTGTACTTCCTCAAATTCCCCGTAAAGTATCTGAACTCTATCCAACCTCTGTTCAATTTCTTCGAAAACCTCCTCATCTTCCTCAGAATCATTAAGAGAAAGGTTTTCTAAAAATTTCACAAAGGCTGTTAATTTAGACTTTACTGTACCCCTTTTCCTAATAAGGTTTTTTAATTCTTCAGACATTTTTCTATATATTTAATTTAGTCAATAACTATCTCCCCACTCACACAACTTGAAAAAGTTTTAAATAATGGACAATGTAAAAAAAAGGATAGTAATTGGAACGACTCACCAACTCCCAGCACTCCGCTACTGCTCAGTTCTACGCAAATACGTCTACCGGTTCAACCACGCTGAAGCCGCTTCCCCAGGTCAACAGGACTCCCAACAATGACTAATTCTCCGAACGCTGCTACGCCGGCAACTCCAACCTCCTGTTGCTATGTCGCCTGTCTACTTGAAGTTGGTGGCAAGCATTCGCCCAACTACCTAATCTCATCTAATCGAAGACGAACTTCTAATAAATTTTTCAGTAACCACTAACAATACCTCGTTCTAATCACTGTTTTTCATTACAATCAAGTGAATCATAACATCCAAGCTCGACTGGACCAAATGTCTTGGATTATTATCCACTAATAAGGAATTTCACATGCAGTAATTAAAAGCTAACTACTAAATATGAACTGTATATTTCTACTATTTAATACATTCTTCTTATGTACTATTCGTCTTATTATAACAAAATCGGTAACTACAATGCGATAAGATTTTTCGATTCCCAGACGCACTACCCTCTTCAAGTCTATAAATAGAAAAGTGTAGCGGTCACATTCGGTGTTGTCACTACCCCAAATTTTTATCGGTTTTACTGTTGGTCCCAAACAACAGCTATGCCAGAAATCCCGATTCAGGGGTATATCAAAATAATCAGGCAGCGGTTGACTGGAGCCAGGTTCCATAGTTAAGAAATGGCCGGGAGTGAGTCGCTATAAATATGGAATACACGTCCACGACGTGCAATAAACCTTTGCAAAGCTTCTAAAAAACTGTCAGTGTAAAAATCGCTGGCAAGCTCAAGATGAACCGCATATTTATGCAAAAATGCATAAATATGCTTTTATTGTTTTCACACCACGAAGTCGCCTGAGAGTTATCGAAAAGAGTTCCTTATAATCGACACCTGAATGAGAAAATGGTTTAACTTGAGAAACTCGAGAAGTAGGCAAATTCCCCATGAGGGGTTGAAAAGTCTTAGGACTTTGTTTCCACCATGGAATACATTGAGAGAGAACTGAATTTATAGCTCTTTTTGGAGATAAAATCCAAAATTGTTGCGACAGAAGAAACTGAGTCATGCGAAAACCTGCTTGAAAAAACTTCTCATGAAAATTTTTGATCAAAAGTATACTCAGACGACTTGAACGTGGAAGCAACATAGAAGATTTGGCAGAATGGGAGAGGGATGCATGTTTCAGAAGACCTCCAACACATAAAATTCCCTCAGAAAACAAAAAAGTTGAAGTTTTCTCAAAGGTTTAGAAAAATTTTTACTTTCGATTTTTACAGAAAAATGGATAATTTAGACATGTCGAACAAGTCTATCTAGAGCATTGTGGCGCTCGCAAGACAAAATTGAGCCTAAGAATTTTTGTTTTTTCGAATTGTTGATAAAACGTAGCAAGTAAACTAGAACATTTTGTAGCGATCTGGAAGAAGAATGAGTTTCTAATAAAATATTAATGACATGGTCATTATGGAATACTGGAATTGATTTTTCCTCCTCCACCGGGGGTGCAAGGGGCAAAGAAGGCAAATTAGGTCATTCATCTGTTTTTTAAGGAAAGGCGGACCGGTGAACCACAAAGAATGTGATATTATCTGACGGGGTAACAAACCTCTGGAAGCAGCATCCACCGGATTATTGGTGGTACCGACGTAATACCAATATTCAGAAGCGATTTTCTCCCTGATCAATGTCACACGATCTGATACAAATGTCTTTCAACGATGTGGATGACCCTTAAACCAATATAGGACTATTTGGAAGTCGGACCAACAGTAAACACGTTTCAGATTCAATTGAGGTGTAATAAGATGAATGATTGATGAAATGAGCTTCATTAATAAAACGGCTGCACATAACTCTAAACGCGGAATAGTAATTTTCTTAGTTGGTGCAACTTTGGACTTTCCACATATAAAGATAACATGATCAACTCCATTGGCATCAAAAGAACGTAGATAAATAACACAAACATATCCTTTCTCAGATGCGTCGCTAAATCCATTAACTTCATAAGCGATTGCTTGAGAGTTTGTGAATATACGCGGAATTTTGAGACTGGATAAAACGGGTAGATCAGTTTGATATTGATTCCGGATAAATTTATTGGAAATATCATTCCAACCAATTCCGGACAACCATAGCTGGGGATCATATATACGAGCTAATTCGGATAAAATTGTTCGTTTAGTACAATGACGTTTGGAAATTGCGGAGACAATAAAAGAAAAACAACCAGCAGAAGGTGTAATACCTGGGGTGTTATTCCAGACTATTACTGCATTTAGTATCAAAAATGATCAATTGATGTATACAAGGAGTACTTAGCATCCTTGATAGTTCCACCGTTGCCACCTTTAACGTAGCGAATCACCTTATTACGGTGCCGAAACTTTACCAAATTAATTATTTAATTTCCACCAAGTGTCACCAATAAAAATAAAATAATAAAAGGCTTTCGCTGTCACCAATATATCAACATTCCGTAGGGCTGCTGAATTCGTGCCAAACACTCGAAGGTTGGTCTTTTGAATCTTAGCTACACTGAAGATTTCCCTTTTACCATTCCTTCTGTTGAGGTTGAAGTTTAACTTTGTCAGCTGAAGGCCGATCAATTGTTCAATAGGACAGGGACTTACTCAATTTAACGAGGCAATAAAAAATAATATGTGCGGTATAGATATATTATCAAAAAAAAATAATTGTCACCAAAAATTGATGATGGTTATAGATTGCAGTAAATTAGGCAATTATGAGCCTCCACACTTTACCGTAGTATATAGAGTAAATATATACACAAATAAATGTAAAAAAAAACATCTAAACCCCATGAATATAAAACAATACAAGACACTCGAAGAAACAAAATTATTCGTAACACAAATCCACCCTATAATAAATAATAAACAAAAAATTAGATAACTCGTTATCAGCTCGAAACACATTAAATTGTATTGCCTGTTAAAGTAGGTTTCAACCTTATACTTCAAATTTTATCTTGACCAAAATAACAGAAAAACTTCTTATAGGCTTGCCTGGCCGCCGTACTAATATTGACTATCTATCAATTATTTATTAACGAGAGTTTTACTCTAAAACAAAAAGGAAGTGGTATAATTTCCTTGTCTTTCTTTTCAACGTCAAAGTAACAACGTCTCTCAATAAGACAATATGGGTGTTAATACAATTCAAAATTGACTCACGATACTCCGTTTATCCTGATGTATTCGACTACCCTAGCTGCGCCCGTGATCTGTCCGTCCTGTCTAGTCCTGATTCTGTAATCCTGGCTAATGCCACAAACAAAACACCAAGTTTTATTAACCTAACCGGCCTAACGCCACTATACCGCAAGATTCACTCCGTTGCCCCCAGTTTATCTAGAAATCACTATTTCTAACTATTTGTTTTATTTATTCCCATGTTTTTTTTTCCGGAGCGTGTACCACTAACTACCGCTTATTCCGCTTACTCCCGTATCCCCTTGACTACAATAATTCGCCCGGAGTCTCGCTAAGTACCCTGTATCGCCCGGAGTCCCGCTAATTACCCTTTTTCCTCAGCGTCTCCCAATGCATGTCCCGCTAGCTACTCGTCTTCCGCTAACCATCGTGTTCCCCTAACTCCCGTTCTCAAGTTCCTTATTTTTCCGGTCTCCCGCAAAAACCTCCGTACCCCCAGTACCGTCTTCAACAAAAATAAGTTCTTCCTCTTAACTTCCCGTGATTGGTCATTCCCTACGATCTTGCTAGATTATTTCCCATTGCCCTTCCCATTTAAAACTTGTATCATTTTTCATCGAAAGTTATTGGTCAACCTCTATTTTTGATAAGCTGTGGTTCGGCCTATTTAGTTATGGCCGCTCTTTTCCGAGTCAACAAAATTAACCGCAAAACCTTAGGTCGGCGGTTTCTCAACCGTTCCCAAGAAACGTGATTATGGGCACATGTAATGTATACGGTTATTTGGGTTATGGGTTACTCTAACTTAATGGCGGCGGCAAAACCGACAAAGTCTTACAATCATATATAATATTCCTCCAGACGCTGAGTCATCATGAGAGCATTTTCTGCCACTGGGTTCAACGTGACCGGTAATATGTAATCGCGAAAATGCTTATCTAAATATTGAACTGACTCGGCAGAAAACTGCTGTTCAAAAATAAATTCTTATTTTAAAGGGATTAAATGAACCTTTTCCATTTCCCGTATAATGGCAATTATTACACCACTTTCCCCTTCGTAAAAGTTCTGGGCACACAGTGCAATATCTTTTCAATTAACTAATTCTACAATATCAAGTTCAAAATGAAGGTTCATTCATCTTAAGCCTGCCAAAAGGTTTTAATCAATTGTCGGCGGACAACAATTTCGCGTTTAACCCGCGCACTAAGCTCGCGAACACTCGCGTTTGTTCGTGAGTCACTGCTGGTGTCAGCGAGGCTCCATTGCCTGCTGTGGTGTGGTGTGGTGCTGTGTGATGTGAGAAGTAACCTTTTTCACCTAGTCTTTGATGGCCCAGGACTTGCTGCTACTCCGCTACTGGATACGGCTTGATCCATACCTGGTTCCAGTAATGGTCGTGGTTGTAACGATTTCGACCGTAATGGTCAGCTCGCCTTGTACTTGCGAGCGACCCTGCTACTGCACAGTTCATGAAAATTAGAGTTTGAAAGTTTATGTCTGGATTCGTCTTAACTTAAATTCGGACCGCGACACGATGTCTCACTTAAATTTGCGGCAAGTTGGTTCGCAAGGCCTGGCTCGCTCCTTGGGTTGCCTGGTTGGACTCATCGGTCCGGTGTTGTGAGTGGGGTACTCGAGGATACAGTCTTGGAGGTACATCTGCTTCCTCTAGGTAGGCTTCTTCGTCCCTTCTAGGTTCGGTTATGTCCTGTTATCTGTGGGAAACCCACATAGTTAAGGTATTCCATAGACTGGCCAGTATCATTACTCCGCATCCTACTGTCTGGTAAATGAGAATTCCATTCAATACCACTCCCAAAGCGTATTTGATTATTCTAAAAACAGCATAAAATCCCATGAAGCCACTCATAAAGAGTCAGGAAACCATCCTCAAATCTGCTGCATCGTGTTATGGGCTAGTTTCTCCATTTCCTCTATATCAAATAGATTTACTGTGAAAAATCCTTGTCCTGTTATTTCTAGGCCTGCTACTCGTCTCACTATAATATTCTCCACCGCTTTTTGTTCATTTCCGAAAGCGATTATGCGTTGGGCATTCTTAATCTCCTCCTGGGTGTAAATTCCTAACGCTCTAACAGGTTGTATCGAGTAGAGATTGAGTTTAGTTTCTGCTTCTGGGGAAAGCTCTTCTGGAGCGTGTTTTTCTATGGGGTATGGAGTTAATCCAATCCATTGGTCGTCAATGAAATACAAGGGTGGCATCAACCCATTGCACTCTACCTCTTCGGCATGTTCTTGTATAGTCCTAGTAACCGGTGCCATATACTTGGTTCGGTTATTTACCTCTATGGGTAATTCATTATAGCATTTATTGGTTCTGTAGATTTCTACGGTCCATAATGTATAGGATTTTTCCTAATACCCGTCCTATATAGCCTCCAATCTCCTTAACGAGCTGGCTTAGGGTACTGGATCTTTCGATTATAGGCTTGTTCCACGTATAGAAACTTACTGTTTACATAAGCCATTAGATCGGCATTGTGCGGGAGTATATCCATTTTTGGTTTGAGATTAAAATATTGTGAGGTTTCTTCCGCAACTATTATACGAGGATGTTCCGTTTGCCATAATTCCATATTACATACGTTGATTCTCTTTCTTCACAGGATCCGTCGGCATTTACTAGTCCTTCTAAAGTGAGGGGGGATGCTGTAGTAGTGCCATTGGCTGCAAGGTCTCCAATCTTCTGGTGATGAATGATTAAGGATCGATAACGATGCGCGTTGCGGCATTCGTCAGCACCTACGCGGTTACATAGTTCAGTATTCCCTCGGATACTATTGAACTGTGGCTATGCATTCCACAATGCATAATTACTCGCGTGACTTCGATTAAACAAGTCCACACATGTTGAAAAGAAATTTCGTCTCTTTGTAAAACCGACACTTTTCCCGACTCGCTTTGATATGCAGTCTAGGTTTCGGGGCACTCAGCGACATCGCGAATTGATATGGCTAATATCTCGGTGGCCTTGTCGTCACATTCGTAGGCGATGAGAGATTTCACCTGGGTGAAGTTAGACATCATGAGCAAGGTTACTCCCGTACTGATGATGAGGAGCCCGATGAGGTCCATCCTTTTATCGGGCGTCTTCTTTATTCGACTTTGCCCTGTGGAGAAATCAAAACTTTGCCAAATGTATACAACTGTCTATTTCAATGACCATATCATACAGCACAGAATAAGAATGCGCAAAACAAACAGAAAAACATCAGAGCAATTGTTCGTGACACATCCATTCTAAACAGTGTTTCAAATCCTGGCTATCTTGAATAACATATTTCTTGATTGGAGGCCAAGGCAATTCAATTTCTGTGTCCTTTATATGTGATCCTACCTACCCGTTTCTACGGTAGATCATCGTCACGATATTCAATATCGATATCCTAGATCATCTCGCGATATTCCCTTATTAAACCTTCCCTCCTACTCTCGCGCCCTCCTTTTTCGGCATTCCCGACTTCTAATCTCATGCCCTATTGGTATAATCTTCTACGTTATACATCTACTATGATCGGAAAATTTAGGAACTATCCTTTTCGAATAACTCCAAGTTCTCGTAATCCGTGAACAGTAAAGAGGTGAAAATACTATCATGTTTCTCTTTCCACTCCTATATGTTGAAAAACCCCTGTCGACCTTTTCCACCGAGACCCAGCGGTTGGGGTTTCTCAAGGTCACCAAAACGTGAATCTATAATTTTTTTTTTCTGGTTTCAGCCAGGGAACGATTATCGTACCCAGTGAGATTATAGTCCCCACCTGACTGACACTTGATAATTAATACGATGACTCAGGTACATCCTGTGTCCTGGTACATCTCAACAT
>WOGN01012353.1:1620-15966 GCA_015342105.1 Leptinotarsa texana
AAAGTAGTCCAACTGAACAAAACCCTGATCCTTTAAGCTATCGGGAATTTCAATATACGTACATCATTCCTCATTGCATTTTTGAATGTAAATTTCATAAATTTCATATATATTATGCTGTATTAAATATTTCCTTCTGATAAAAATTACTAAACATATTCAACTCAGTAGTGATATATTTGTATAATCAATAATGTCATATGTAGAGCCTCAAAATATTAATGGCTTGATTTATTTATTAGTTCCATAAGTAATACTCTTGTCAACTGAAATATATTTTCTATTACATCAAATAAACTGACATTATTAATAAGAATAAAACTGTAAATATTATTTTTTTATATGTTTTTAGATAGAAAACGAATGCTGATACCTAACCTCTCAATCAGCTCACTTTTTTTCCTTTTTGCGGACGCCCATGACGTTTTTACCACCTTTTTAATTTTTCACAATTAAGAGCATCATCTGAATTATAAGCAAGTGAAGCACCATCAATGTTTTTTTCCAATATTTCATTCGTTTGTAGAGATAATATTCCTTGCTCAGCCATTGTTGATTAAAACGGTACGAATGTTTTGAATTACCGCCATATCAATATGACAGCTACGCTTGCGCTCGTCTTATAATGAAAAGGCCTATTGAGAAGGGAGTATATTTCTGTTATTTAATGTTGATGGCGTCGAAATGAGACCTATAAATTCCTATAAAATCGAAAGTCAAACTGCACCGTTTTCAAATTCAAGAGCTAGTCATCTCCACTTGGTACAAAATTGGCACCCAACGTGGGGCGCCAAGACGAGAACACACTTCAATTCAAGTCAAACTTAGGTTAGGTTATCACACTGAATGGTTACACTAAATGGTAAGATTTCTGTTAGAAAAAAGGAACCAATTAATGTATTATTCAATATCTCATGATATTGTATATTGATTTATTCAATCCATCAATCACTACACTATCGACAGTTTAAAAGAAATCTGTTCAACATCTTTTTTTCCATTAACCAGCCTTCGCACCCCTACGAACGACAACCCTCAGAAGTCGAAACTTGTGCGAGCTAAGAACTAACGAGGTCTTCCCTTTTGATGTGTGATTCTTAACACGGGTTGAACGATAGCAAGTGAAAATCGATCGTTCAGCCTAGCGCTTCAGCCACCGACCAACACGGCGGTCGATTTGAATGAGTGAACAAAGCACCCACGTCGAACCGACCGGCTACCGATCATCTATACAAAAGCTTACTTTATGGGTGGAAAACAACCGATAGGGGTAGCAGAGATATGTGGCAATTGGATGTTCCATTGTTTCACAAAAGTGCAGTCTTAATTCTGGGTCATCTTTATTTATTTCTTGTACAAGGTGAATATCAAAAGGATGCAATTTATGGTGTTTTGAACTTTCAAGCACTGTTCATTTTCATATACCTACAGTGGCAGCTATTGTGCACCAGCAATTGTTTGAGTTAAAAAACAGCAATGATACCCAATTCGAATTCGAAGCTTCTTGGTTTTATCGGACGGTTGGCCAGATCCTGTAGCGTCTCCTCTCTCAATGTTTTTGACTTTTGCTTCCATTCCAAGTTGAATTAAATTTTTGCACAACAGTGCTCACGTAATTAGAAAATACGTGTCTATCTGGGAAAACACCATTAAACAATATTGCCGCTTCATAACAATTTCGATTGGCTTGTTTATAAAATGAAATATTTTTTTTATTCAGAAACGGGTTATCATACAGTCCTCTAGATTGTACAGAAAAGTTTGTTTTTTAGAGGTCATTCACGTCTTCTAGCTCATAAGTTATAGGCTTTGTACTATTAATTTTCACAACTTTAAAAAGTTCAGTAGTAAAATTTGCTGTATAACCTTTGGCGAATGCATTTTTAAACTTACTAATTCGCACCATGTCGCCAATTTTGAATCGACTCTTTTCACATTTGCCACACTCCCTCTCGAATTTGGCATAAACGGGCAATTTTGTGGATGGTTTTACTTCTGCAGGCTTCATACCAATGGTGCGATGAACTTTATGGTTATATTGATTGGTAATTTTTGGAAGAATATTCAACCAATTGTAATGACCTTGAAGTGAAAATTGTTTATAAAGCCAACTTTTCAACGTCCTGATAACTCGTTCCGCAATTGCAGCTTTTTTGTGCTGAATGTTGAGTAATGATTGATATGGTATTTTCTTATTGATGATGAAAATTTCGAATTGTAAAACTCAGTACCGTGATCAGATTGTAAGTTTATCGGCACATGATTTGCATCTTTCAACACAGTCGCCATTGCTGCAGTAACTGAATCAGCAGTTTTATTTTTCAACGGTTTTGACCATACATACTTTGAATAACAGTTGATTACTATGAGGATGTACCTATAACCATTATTTTCTTTAGCATATGGTTGCATTTCCATCAAATCCATCTGCCACAAGTCTGAAAATCCCTTTATTATTGTCTTTCGGCGGGGAAAATTTCGACGCGCCGGCTTATGTATTTCTTTCACAACCTGCCATTTTGCATTACTCATATTACTGCTCTGAGACTTCTTCAAGATGATAAAATTGAGGTTTCAGTTCTCTTCTGTTCAGCTTCAGGTGTAACGATTGACTGTTCAACTTCAATAACTCGCTCAGTAAATGTATCAACCAACTCGGCTATAACGCCAATCCGCTTTTCCATATTACTCAATTGATTAGCTAATGTAGAAATAATGAGTGCATTTTTGTCAATGATGATTTGCACATCATTATGTTTTGAATCAATATCTTTTCTGACGTAACGTAGCGCTTGTGCAATGAATTCATGGAAATACTTTAGGGTTGACTCCTTGACTTCTATAATGTGATCGTCAACATATCCTTTAGTGACAGAGTCTTTACCATCTACAGGTTCACCAACATTCTGAAACCGCTTATTCTGAATGTCATAATCACCATTTGGTGTGAGAATGAATCCAACACCCGATCTTCCAACTAGTGATTTACTAACACCACTTCTTCTACGCCCAAATTTATCAATTGTGGTATGCATAGTTAGATCATCTGTAAGTAACTGAACCAATTTCACACATCAGGTTCTTGATATTGTGATCAATAGACTAATCCTTCTTCACGTAATTCCTCAATTATGGCTAATATTTCATTATCGTGTCCAGTATGATCAGCCAGTCGTGAACTCCACAGTAATTGAAGGCGATCAATCAATTCTTTCAGTTTATTCCAATAAACATAATCTATATGCTCATTCCTGATATATTTTTTTGAGTGGGTATATTGGTCATACCAGCACCTTCTCTACTAGGGTTTGGCAGTTGATTTCCATTGGATAATAGTGGTAGGATTATTTCTTTTTATTTCTCCCAATTATTTGATAGAAGACTTTGTTTTCTGTCGTTGTATTTATATGCAACCTTTGTTAATTTGAGTATGTCACCATAAGTGGTCATATCGAATGAGGGGATATTTCTCGGGGTACTTTCATGAATATCAAGTTATATAGTTTTGAAGTAACGTGATAAGTGGCAATAGTTCTACCATTTTTCTTGAACACAATTTTCTCATCGACGAATTCCACATCAGATATACCCATTTGTAAATTTTCCGTTTCAGTGTTCATGTGTTCTCCAAAGATTGTATCGTAAGAAGGATTTTCTGACAGTAACTTTTTAATATGTTTTTGTACCTCATCACCATTATTTCGAGTGCTGATTAATCACCTAGACGACTATTTTTGATATAATTGAATTTCTTCCGAACAGCATCCGTCGCTTCAATTACCTTCCTTTTTAAACATATTTTATCATCGTTTTTCCCCTCCATAATGTATTTACTTCAAAAAATAATGTGTATAACGAAGTGTTATCTACACTATCTAACTTGATTGATTCAATTGAATGATTCAATTGTTTCAATAACGTCAAGGATATATGAAAGCATCGAAACCTTTTCGATAACGTCCATCTAGCATTTCTGGATCCTTGTCAATTACTAAAAATCCATATTTATCTCCCCAACATTTTGCACACATTTCTTGAAATTGCTTATATGCCACATCCGGTGACACGTGGTCGGAAAATATTTGATTCAGATTCATATCATCTTGTTTGAAAAGTATAATAAAATTTGCATTATCTCGAATCAATTGTTTCGGAACTCGTGAATATGTTTGGGCTAAATAGAAGCAATCCACATTCTTATGACGGCCCATACTGAAATATGATCGTGTAACATCCTGTTTCTCGCACATAACATCGTCAAAAATGAATATTGAATGCGGTTTGGCGTCTGAAGGTTCAACTATTTCAGCTGCATTATTGCCGAAAGTGTGAAATCCCAACCCTTCGATTGGAGCTAATACTTCACGTAAATACTCATAATTAGGTTGATAAAGAGACTTTGAATAAAAATAAACATTTGCAAATCGTAATCCTAGAGGATGAGTTAGCAGAGAAATCATAACATTCATCTTGCCGCAGTTAGAAGGTCCAATAATCAGACTGCGAATGGATAGTGGAAGATCCATGCCGCTGTTTGACACCGCTTCTTGATCCACCACCCACTTTTTCGTCGAAATTATCGATGGAAAATTGCTGCTTCTGCTTAAGTATGCGCATTGTATGACAGTTGGAGACTATATAAGCAAGGTTTCATATTGATTCCTTTATTTAAATGGGGGTTATGAGCCGATGCAGATCTACTAAATTGCATTCAAATAAAACTGGTAGAGGATTGATCAATTCCCTCATCAATAATTTACCATTCGAATTACACTTACCTGGCTATCAGTATTGTGGTCCTGGCACCAAATTGCGGAAAAGATTGGCGAGAGGTGATCCGGGTGTCAATCAGCTGAATTTTGCATGCAAAAAACACGATATTGCATATTCACAGAATCCCGACAATCTTACAGCTAGACACATAGCGGATAAGGAGCTTGCAGAAAGTGCTTGGAATCGCGTCAAAGCAAAAGACGCTGCTATTGGAGAAAAAGGAGCTGCTTGGCTAATTACGAATATAATGAAAGGGAAACGCCGATATGGTATGGGTTGTGAGTCACCATCCAAGAAGTCACCCATACAGAAGAAAAAGCGCACTATTAAGAAAAAAAAGCTAAAAAAATATTGGAAGCTTCTAAGGTAATAGCTTTTGGTTCTGGAATCGTTCAGAAAGTGCGTGATGTTCTACACAAAGTAGGTGGAAGCAAATTTGTCGTCAAAAATTCTGAAAGAGCAGCTGCAATGGCACTAAAAGCTGCACGCAAATATATGAGGGCTGCAGGTGGGAAAAACAATTCGTACACCACGAATCATACCGATTCCTAAAATTGTTGAAATACTGCCACTCATTCCAATTTTTGCTTCTTTGATAGCTTCTTTGGGGGTATTTTTTAAAAAAATCCGCTAAAAGTACTTTATTCTTCTTGTAAACCTGTTCTGTTCACCTGTGACAGGACATGAAGCTATTTCTATCAAAATATATGACTCATTTGGATGCAGTAGTCTATCTAACAGTTATGTTTTCAAAATATGTCTGTCTGATATATTGGAAAATGAAGCTTGTTACATTCTACTTCCTAATCTTCAAACAAGATGTAGAAAATTTTTGGTACAATTGCCATGAGATTAAGTTCCTCGTTGTGTGCTTTTTCCATGTTTTCTATATTCCCGTGAGGATGGTTATGATCAGTTCCAGTGTTTATGATATCTATCAGAATCCAAACTTACTCAGACGTTGCATCAACTACAAAAAATATCTGAATAATGTAGAGAAATATTCGAATTTGGAAACGAAATATTTGACATAAATGAAGCAATTTCTCCAAGAGCAAAATTGTTCCTGATAGAATGCAGAATGTTCGACGAGAAGAACCGGGTCTTGAAATTTCAGAGATACAGTTTGACTAGTAGCCACACGCAACATAATTGAGAAAATAGGATGAACGTTGTTCTGCTTGTGGGTAGTTTAATCGCTGACCAGTAAATCATTGAGGTCCTCCTAAAAGTTGTGCACAACGTTTCGAACTTTTTGGAAATTAGCTGTCAAATGGGACCATTATCAATGGAAACAATGTCCAAAGAGATACGATCAAATGGAAACTGTGGAAAAGTGAAAATATTCCAAGACAAAGCAAGAGCAAGGTCCTGAAATTGTTTAATTATATACAGAAAAATAATCAACTACCTTGGACTTCCTTAGGAATATCAGATTTGGAACAGATTTTGGAACCTTTTCTGTTCGAATAACTAATCTAGTATTTTGTATACGGTAACGACCCTGATATGCCGAGATTAGACAGTCACCTGAAATCACTCTCACGGAATAATACCTCGCACGACCGTGCAATGACATCGGGCCCGTATTTATTGTTTTTGGTGTCGGATCTGATGTTCCGCGTAATTGTTCCGAATCGATGGCTTTTATATCGGCTGCAATAACCCATAAACAAGAGAAGACAAAGCACAATTCGCTCGTGCATTACGTCCGACAATAATTGCGTTCTGCTCTACATGTGTAGGACACGCGTCGCGGCGGTGACCCTATGCGACGTCCATTTGTACGACTGACTCGTGTATGACTACTCTGTTTCACAGGATGGCACACAACAAACATCCCATAAATATCATTACCCTATAACAGGCATAGGGTTACATTTTAGTTCGTATCATTCTTGAAGTAACTTTTTATCCCACTTCTGAAGCACTTGTTTTCGAAATTCATCCCACTTCTGATAAGATGAGATCCATCAGTTTATTCCCCAATCATTGAAGGTGAAATACTGTTTGATTTTGCTGTTATGATTTAGGCTAAATAATGATAGTTTTTTAAATTTCGTAGTTCTAAAATCTATGCAGTGTCCGCCAAATATCTGCGACTCCTAATACAAAAATTGATGTGAAAATATACGATCATAGTTGACTCTAGGCCTGATTGTTCGATATGAAATCATAACAAACATCCCATAAATATCATTGCCCTATTACAGACACGATTCGTATCATTCCTGAAGTAATTCATCATCCCACTTCTGATCTACTTATTTCCAGAATTCATCCTATTTCTGATATGTTGAGATCTATCAGTTTTGTTCTCCAATCATTGAAGGTGGAATATTGTTTAATTTTGCTGGTTCGTAAAATCAATGCTGTTATGATTTAGGATTAATCATAATAGTTTTCTTAAATTTCGAAATTCAAAAACCTATGCGATGTTTGCCAAATATCCGCGACTCCCAATCCAAATATTGATGGAAATATATACGATCATAGTCGACCCTAGGCCTGATTGTTCGATATGAAATCATAACAAACATCCCATAAATATCATTACCCTATTACAGGCACAATTCTTATCATCCTTGAAGTAATTCATTATCCCACTTCTGATCCACTTGTTTCCAGAATTCATCCCACTTCTAATATGATTCATCAGTTTTATTCTCCAATCATAGAAGGCGAAATACTGTTTGATTTTGCTGATTCGTAGAATCAATGCTGTTATTATTAATTCTTAATCATGTAGTTTTCTTAATTTTCGCAATTCGAAAACCGATGCAGTGTCTGCCAAATACCCAATCCCAATCCCAACCCAATCCAAATATTGATGGGAATATTTACGATCATAGTTGACTCTAGCTCTGATTAAACATCCCATAAATATCATTACCCTGTTACAGGCACAATTCGTATCATTCTTGAAGTAATTCATTACCCCACTTCTGATCTACTAGTTTCCAGAATTCATCCCACTTCTGATATGTTGAGATCCATCATTTTTATCCTCCAATCATTGAAGGTGGAATATTGTTTGATTTTCCTGATTCGTAGAATCAATGCTGTTATGATTTAGGCTAAATCATAATAGTATTTTCAAATTTCGAAGTTCAAAAACCTATACGGTGTCTGCCAAATATCTGCGACTCCCAATCCAAATATTGATGGAAATATATACGATCATAGTTGACTCCTGCTCTGATTAAACATCCCATAAATATCATTACCCTATTACAGGCACAATTCTTATCATTCTTGAAGTAATTCATTATCCCACTTCTGATCTACTAGTTTCCAGAATTCATCCCACTTCTGATATGATGAGATCCATCAGTTTTATTCTCCAATCATTGAAGGCGAAATACTATCCGATTTTACTGATTCATAGACTCAATGCTGTTATTATTTAGGCTTAATCATAGTAGTTTTCTTAATTTTCGCAGTTCAAAAACCCATGCAGAGTCTGCCAAATACCCGCGACTCCCAGTCCAAATATTGATGGAAATATATACGATCATAGTTGACTCTAGCCCAGATTGTCCGATATGAAATCATAACGAGAGTTCTGCAAATAGAGCGTCTAATTGAAATCCGGCTATATTGACCCTGTAAACACTTGTCGCAGATCAATCCATGGACCATTCCTGAGATGAAACGAACTCGGTCGGTTTGTTTAGCTGCCCCTTTGATGAGTTTGTTTTCGAGCTATGATGAAGTTTTTTATTGGAGATGAAGATATATTGAGCTTTTTGTCGCGTTTTGATCGACTGGGAGTGTTTATTTGTTTTGGATATAAGTCGCGAATTTATACGGCTGGACGAGTAGATTTCTTTGATGTTGTCGATTGTTTTTATAGTGCAATCGCATTTTATGTTTGTCAGGGATATTTTGCTTGGTGAGATGGGTCTGTGAGAGATGTTATGTGCAATTCGAGAAGGAACAGTTGCGTAAATATATTGCGGAGGGCGGATATTTCAAAAAATTATGGCTTTCGAAAGGAATTTTAAAAAACATTTTTATGATCCGTGGAAAAACGAGGGTATTTTATTGTCAGCTTGTACCAGCTTCGTAAAATCCATTCGAAATTAACTAACGCTTAGTATTTTTCCAAAAGTGCACTTTTGTCAACTTAACACAACATTGTGTGCTCGGCATTCGATGAAGGCAATAAAAGGCTGTTGAGCAAAAGTTCTACTAGTGGGAAAATTACAGACTACTTCAAAATATGGTAGTCGGTTAGCGAGAGGTCTAGAGATTATTTTCGAATTTCCCATTTTCCGACATCTCATGAGTCAGTCTCCACCTGAGTCCTCAAATCTTCGACCGTTTCGGGGCTCATCTTTGAGGATAACATCTCCGGCACGAAATTTTGCAAACCAAAGACTAGTTCATCAACACTATCTTTGACAAATGCCTGCTTGATTTTTTGGAAAAATAGAAAAGAAAATCGCTCAACGACATTGCATAGTAATGAGCTGAAGAAAGAGAAATAATCGAAAGTTGGACATAGCGAATAGTAGATTGAATATTCATTCAGATATGGAGCTACAAAAATACAGGTCATGAAAACGGCCAAAACCTTTGAAACAATCATAACTACATCAAAGGTTGATCAAAAGTATCAAGTCTCTTTTGATGCTTGCTATAACATATCCATTAAAGAACTAATAGTGACGTAACATGTCACCAATTGAAATGGTCGATACAGTAATGAATATTTCTCTTCACTTGATCAGTATCCAAATTTCATATGAAATAAATATAGACAATAACTCATTTTGACATAAAAAACAACGAGTATGTGGATAAGACAGCTAGTGCTAACTCCAAGGAACATGAAGATGTACTGCTCCACTTAAAGGCACTGAAGAATTATAATCAAGCCAGAGAAGAATCTGACTGGCAGACTCTTTCTAATAAAACTAACGCAAAACTGAAATGCTCAGAACCAAGTGTGAATACGCAAATCTCACCACTGAAATTGACAAGAAAAGAACAAGTTGTTCTCGCACGTCTGCGAATTAGCCATGCAAAAATGAAACATCTCTACTTGCTTCTAGGAGAACAACATCCTCCATGTATCACATGCCAAACAGTACTTACAGTACAACATATACTTGCAGAATGTCCAGAATGTGAGGAAACCAGGAGTCGTTACAAAACTGGGGTAATGAAAGAAATTCTATGTGATGGTAGACGAACTTTGAGCAACCTGATGGCATTTTTGAAAGCCGCAGATATAATAGATGAAATTTGAAGAACAAATAGCAAGTATGCGGCAGATAATGACAGTTGATGACGCAAAAAAATTACTCATTGGGGTAATCTACCAAAAATTATATGCTGTATAAAATACAAGCCGTATTATCCACATTAATATTTCAAGAACTTGGAAAAGGACTTAGGGTTCAGGTATTTTCACAGTCAAAACTAAGACGATGTAACAGAACTCACTTTCAGTTGATATCAAGTTAATATATGAAGAGCTTCAGTTTGAAGGTCGCAGTCTATGGAAAGGCTATTGATATTTTTCTGGTCAGCTCAAAGCCTACCATGTAAGTATGTTCGAATGAAGACTACAGGTTCAAAAATTTATGTCAAAGGATTCTTCAGTTTCATTGGTAGTTGCAAGCGAGGAATGAAATCATTGACTCTATTAAAATGTGTAGAAATGTGTATCAAAATTTTTCCACACTTTTCTGGAGAGAGATGCTAGATGGACTGCATATCATAGACTTGCGCACATTGCCAATTACAAAAATTGATTCAATGCAAACTATTGATTGACAGTGGAAGTCACATCATTTTGAAAATGACCTATGACCTCAAGCCTCCAACTGTAAACTACGAACTGCCTTATAAAGTAATGTTACCGAGTAGCGAGGTCTGGATCCTCTGGGAGAAATAAATATTAAGAGCGGATGGTTGTTGGTTCGCAGACGAATCAAAACACCTTCTGCTTCTGCTGAAGGTGTTTTCAGTCGCAGACTCAGGACAGGGATATCATTCTGCCTAGGAACCTAAACAAACCTATGCTCCTACCGAGCAACGTATAAATTGGTAACAAACTGCCGAAACCTACTCTTTTCGATAGGAAGACCTAACATATTGTCTCTGATCTGGATTCCAGGCCACACTGGCCTTGAAGACAATGAGGCTGCTAACTTCATCGGACCAGAAACTGTCATTGAAATCATTTCAAGCTTTGCCAATCAAACTGGTTGACAAGAAGATTTATGGACTTCTGGCACAATCTTCTAGAATTTGCTCACTCCAAATCGTTCATTCAACCTTCGAAACTTGATACCAAAGAGTTGGTGGACTACAATAGTGATGAACTTCGATGTCTAACAGGCCTTCTTCCAAGTCACCGTCATTTGAATCATCAAATGCACCTCTATGTGAAAAATAGATGAAACAGCAGAGCATATACTTTGCGCCTGCCCCGCTGGGGACCGGATCAGGTTTTTAGAGATCGGCAGAGCCCTACTCTGACCATCTGACCTGAAAGATCACTCACTATACAAAATGATTGGCTTCGTTAAGAAGCTAGGTTTATTTGGTCGAATGTGAATAGATGTGAGCCACAATAAATCTTTGCGGGTTGCGGTAGAGGGTCGAGTAGACCCACTCTAACCTAACGAGAAATCAGGCTGAAATAGTCACCAAAATTGTTGAAGCGTGATCATCTACACGAAATTTCCACAAACTAGAAATATGATTGAGTTGAAATGGGAAAATTTTATGAAAGTTTAATTTTTGGTTTGTTTGAAGGTGATTGACAATGTTTCATGATGAATTTCATCAGTTCGGACTTCCATTGTCTAATATGTAAAATGATTTAAAATCCCCGAAACAAGTGAAAAAGAAGAATTTAAAATAAATAGCTGAAAATAACAATTATATCAAGCAAAAATAACCTGGAATGAAATAATAGTGAAATAAAATACAAGTAAAATCAAAACGATTCAACAAAAAATAAATATATACAAATAAATATAAATGAAAAGTTAAGAGATTCCAAGTCACATTAGTTCACGACGTTTCGATTGTTAGTATCTACAATCGTCTTCGGGTGATGACTGGACTGATTCCTAAAATGGAGAAGGAAACCCACAACGAATTACCATTCTTAGACGTTTTGGTGAAGAGAGCCGACACTAATTGAAAAATCTGTATACCGAAAACCCACTCACACGGGACAGTATCTGAACCACTAATTCAATCACCATCAATCAACTAAAAGAAGAATCATCAAGACTCTATTAGACCATGCTTTCGGGCTCTGCAGTACGAAGGAAGGTATTTAGAAGGAACTAGACATCATCAAAAATGATCTAAATGATCTTCAACAGAATGGCTACTCCAAAGCGATGGATGAAAAGACTTTGGATAAAAGACAGCAGGAGCCGCGCAAGGAAAAAATGCCGTCACAACCAGTGCTTGCACTTTCCCACATCAGTGGATTATCGGAGAGGATAAGAAGAATTGGTTCCAAGTACAACATCAGAACCTGCTTCAGATCTGGTAAGACTATCCGTAGCAGCCTCACGAAAACCAGGCCACCAAACGCGGACTGCGATTTCAAGAATTGCATTCACCGAATACACTGTGAGTGCAGAAAATCCTATATTGATGAAACTAAGAGGCCATCAAATGTTCCCATTGCTGAGCACAAGAAACACGCCCCGCGAGGGGAAATCAGCAAATCAGGAATAGCAGACCATGTTTGGACACATCAACACAAGATCGATTGGTCCCAAGCTGAGATCATACACAGAGAGGAATATTGGTTTAGGAGAAAATTCAAGGAGCAGCATACATGATGTCCAACAACTAAGCTAGCGTAGAGATACGCAACATATGGAAACCCATCATCAGATAGATAGATAGTAACAGTCGAAACGTCGTGAACTAACGTGTCTTGGAATATCTTAACTTCTTTATTTATATTTGTTTGTATTTCTTTATTTTCTGTTCAATCGTTATGATTTTACTTGTATTTTTGTTCAATATAATTGTTATTTTCAGCTATTAATTTTTAATTCTCCTTTTTTAGTTGTTTTGGGGATTTCAAATCATTTTACATATTAGACAATGGAAGTCCGAACTAGTGAAATTCATCATGAAATATAGTCAATCACCTTAAAACAAACGTAGAATTTTCATAACATATTTTCCGCACGCTCCTGGATCCATTTCAGAGGATTATGTAAACAATTCCCTTAGTATCCTTGTCCACATTTCACTGTGAAAGAGACCGATATCCTGATTGTCTACAAATCTGTTGTGTTCCGTGTTTTTTTGTGGAACCTAAAGTCTATCCAAATCCAAGATAGAGTAAAACAAAACAAAACCGAAGCGAGATGTTTACGTGATCGCCCCGTGTCAGATGGAAAGGGCAGCGTTCATTGGTGAATTCGCCTTCTTGGTACAAATTCGGTACCAGCACCGGGTTGTAATCAGTCGCTTGCGTATTTGTGTGGCGTACGTTATAGTATATTTTTTTAAATTGTTTTCCAAGATGTCCAGTACAGGCACTGCTGATGACACTGTGAGCTATCCTATGAGTTTAGCCAGGAAATGATCCAAAAAAAGACATTTGAGTGTTGGGATGAAAGAAGTGATTTTGAATGTGTTTAAGAAAGAGATGGAAGAAATTGAGACATCGACTGTCGACGAAGTCGTATCGAAAGTTTCCGATAAAATTGGAGTGTGTTGCGCATCGATTGACAATGTTTTACGGGAATATAAACAAAATCATGCATTTTCCAAACCGAATACAGATCAGAATCGTCAAACCATTATAAAATCAATAGATGATGCTGATAAACATGCAATCATAAGGAAAGTGCATGAGTACTTTTTCATAAATGAACTACCCACGATAGACAAAGTACTAACAGAAATAAATGAAGATGTATTATTGCCAAATTTTAAGCGGTCAGCATTCTATAAAGTATAGAAACATTTGAATTTTGTATGGGAAAAACGAGGGCGCAATTATTGGATAGAGAGAAAATTCTGTTATAATTTAATATTATAGGGAACAACAGAAAACAATTCGTTATATGGATGAAACCTGGGTTGATGCTGGTCATACTACCCCTAAAGTATGGGTCGATGGAACTGTGACCTCATCTAAGGGGGCCTTTCTAGATGGACTTTCCACCGGATTAACAAATCCATCAGGTTATATTTATATTAGGACCTGCCTCAATCTCAATATATAAAAATTAACCCTCATATTTCTTTTATTTACTTACATACCTCTCCATCATTTCAGGTAAAGGAAAACGGCTTATTATTTGTCACATCCGCCATGAGAATGGATTTGTTGCTGAAGGGTTGTGGTGTTTAGAGTTGAAAAAAACAGGAGATTATCACGAAGAAATGAACGGTGAATCTTTCGAACAGTGATTTTCCAAAGTTCTACCCCATCTGGAGGATAATGCTGTGTTTGTAATGGACAATGCACTTTATCATTCGCGCCGGTTAGAGGAGATTCCGACAACGTCTTCAAAGAAGGTTAAAATCCAAAATTGGCTGCGATCAAAGAATTTTAGCTATGAA
>WOGN01012455.1:0-18640 GCA_015342105.1 Leptinotarsa texana
ATCACTATATTATCATGTACATACATTTGCATTTCGGATTTCAATACTCATGAGAAATTTTCTAAATGAACCTTCAATAAACTTATTGTCGATTCGGAAACATTTTCAGATAAATGAGTAAATTGTAATGAAAATATAATAAAACTGGAGTTGCATTATACAGGTGAGGGCGAATTTTTAATCCAAGCATTGCTGTTTAAAAGAACGATTTACCGAACAAATATAACAGAAGCTGAAAATATATGAGTATATAAATTCGGAGGTGAAATCAATGGAGTTGAAAATAATTGAAACATACTTTTTGAAAGAGTTGATTAAAAACGGAGTTTTTATTGTACATCAACGACCTCTCGAAGAACATCATTTAGCAACAGAAACGAAGTAAAATAAAAGGTTTTACAACTCAACAAAGACTTAGAGAACTTTTCATCTGGGAATAAGAGTAATCATGTGGAAGTTTATATATTTTACCAAAATAGTAAATGCACAAAATTATGGTTCTGTCTTTAATTGGTTTCATCATGATTTTGGCAATATATGTCAATATATTTGGCAACATATATGTCTTGGCATATGTCTATGGCTTATGGCTATATATCTTGGCATCGTATTCTAACACTGCTTCGGTTCTTATTAAAACCAAAATAAGAATCATGTCTGTGCTGTACGTACCTTTTTGCTGACTTTTCTTTTTTTTTCACGTGTGTTGCTCTCAGTGTAATTTGAATCACATTCTTTTCTACCGCCTTTTAAAAATGAAATCACTAGTTTTGGAAAAACCGTAAATGAATTCAGTCAAAACACTTGTCAGTGTCAGTCAGATGCTTATCAATTTTAGGAAAAGTAAGTGAAATGATGTTTGAAACATTTCTAAGTCTTGCTGACAAAATACTGCTTGTGGTTGTCGCAAAAAATTAGCTGATAATATTCAATAAAAACTTCCATAATCGAAATGAGTGGGAGGAGAAATGAAAGTCCAAGCTTTGGGAGCCTAAGGACAAATAAACTTTACTCAGATACACTTATGTTCGGCCGACAAGTCAAAAACTTGAAATTCTCAATTCTTTAGACGTAGATAATAATGACTACAGTAAGGAAGTAAAGAAACATTTCTGGTAAAGAAACAGCTCTGCATTTTGGTATAGTTGAATTCCACCATTGAATTCTTACACTACAATCTTTGTGAGGTCTTCGCTATAGATAAACTGATGAGCATACTGTCACATCTAAACCAGCTTGTTGATCTAAACGTTATATCAGAAAGAAATAGAGGAGTAAAAGTAACACTTGTGCAGTGATCTTGAGTTACAACTGCAAGTTGACTCGTGACTTAAAAGTTTCAAGTAGATTCGAATTATGCCATCATTACCTTTTTGATCGGAGCAAAACATGTTGTAGCTTGATGATCCCGGCTATATAGCCTCTTGTGTCCAAGATATCCACAGATAATGAATAAAACTTACCCAGGGCAATATAATAAGATTGATATTTTCACAAATTAAAAACCGGTCGAATAGATCATTGTTGCATACAACATACATACTGATAATGGTTATACAAACAAGATAAGCTTGCATTAAAACAAATTAGTTGAGCCACAAATACGTTTTCTGTAAATGTTCAGAAGTTCAAAGTACAATCTTGATGAAGGTAATACTGACTTATTAAAACTGCATTGTCTTGGGAGATATGTTCTAGCCCATTTCTTGGCCACCTGAACTAGTGTCCAATCAGCTTCAGAGCTGTAAATTCCTTTTATTTTCATGCATCTTTCTGTCACTACGGTATTAACTCAGTCATGTGATGTACATAATCTCGTGAATAAATGATGAATTTTCTTCTACAGATCAAAATTACTTGATGGCTAGCAACCAAGATGAACCCACCAAAAAAGAAGCAGACCCAAACCAGACCCCAGTCACTCCAACCCCAGCCAATGATGACTGCGCCGAACATCTGCAGAACTTGAACAGAGTCCGCAGAAGACTTGATTTCGGCTGTGACAGCAGCGGCGATGCACAACAAGAACTCTGTTTGTCCCTTGAAGTTTCCCAAAGCGACCGGCAAAAGGCGATCGAGAAATGGAATTTTGATTTCGAAAACGAAGTGCCTTTAGAAGGCGATTGGATTTGGGAGAAAGTTCCAGCGGAGGAACCTTGCGAGAATCTGCAGGTCATATCTTCGATGGAGGAGAAACAAGTCGACAATAGGAGTGTTTAGGTTTCGGTATTTATATTAAATCAAGAGTATTTATTCATTAGAATTTAACAAGATTGGTATTTCAACTAGTGCTTCTATTTCTGAACTGTAAATTCACATTTCATTTTCTGATCTCTAATAATATTTTTGATACTTGATAATGATGTGTCTAAGCAATGTCAATTTGTCGATGGTTTATCAAAATTCATTTCTTTCCTATATATCTGAGGCACTTGTGGGGTTAAACTTTAGAAATACCAATTTATAAGACTGAAGAAAGGCTGTCTTTTAAGTACCTTCTGATAATGTAACTGACTTTATTATATTTTACCAGTCCAAAATTTCCATGTCCAACCCATATAAACAAACTTATTGTTTCTCAATATTGAAAAATAACTCTTCAGTTCAAAAAATACTTTTAATATGCTACTCTCTATTCTATAATTTTCCTGTACATAAGTTGATTGTAATATCCAAAAGTGTTTATAGGTGATTTAATAAATGACGATCACCTTGTGACTGAGGTTTTGTTTCCTGACGTCAGTGATCAGAGAACCACAAAAAACTTCACAGAGTTAGCAAAAGATGAATTGATTACAAAAATTGAGACAAAATATTAAATATTCAAACATTTTCAATGATGAAATTTTTAATAATCTTATTACATTCTAATTCGAATATCACAACCGAAACTACCGAAATAATTACTACATTTTCAATTTTTTACTATCGTCAGATCTCAAACTCAGTCGATTGGTTTTTAAATTGAAAATTTCTAGTTTTGGTTATGCAATATTTATCTAGTCGGGATAGTGTAATAGATAGAATTATTATTTATTTATTTTATATTATTATTTTTTATTTTTGGGGGTTGAGTTTCAACCCTAAATACGGCTATCATACCAAAAATTGTACATATTTTTAGGATAATAATATATTATGAAATTAAAAGTATTTTGTATGTGAACCTTTTGTTTTATTCAAAAAAGTATACAGTATATGCTAAGTATCTGCTACGTATGGTCAAAAGTAACCGTTGCCTAAAGAGGTTTTTTTTTTTTAAATTAGGTGTTCATATTGAGCAAGAAATGTACTGATTACAATGAACATTTTTCTATAATTTTGTCTTAGCTAGAAATGTTATCATTTTTTTTTTGATAGGAACTTTGATCACTATGTTTTTACTATTAAATTCACAACAAAAAAGTATATTCAAAAATACCAATAACGAATTTGAAAAATATAATTTTGCTGACCAGGAAGATATTTTACCGTTGTGAAAGTTTTGGTGTTCCCTGTACATACCCACGAAAAGTATACGACAATTTGATAAAGTAAACTTAAACTGTTCAAAGAAATATTTTGTGCAGAAGAAATTCACTGTTTTTATTTTTGTTTCTTAACGTAAACAACGATATCGAATAAAATTGGATTAAGAATTTCAAAGAAATCGTTTCTTATCTTTTTTGTTAAGATTATATTATTTTGAAGTTATAGTACGCATTTTCTCAACGCATACAATCATCTTGATTTTTTCAAAACATAAAAAAGCTTTATTCCAGCAGGAAATTAATAGTTGAAGACGAACACGGTTCTTAAAAAAAATCAAATAAGTTGAATTTTGTAGTATCCTCATTCAAAATTGTTTTAGATTTCAAAAATATTGAAATTTTTTAGGAATCTCACCAGTAGCATCAAAAGAGAACGAAAAACAGTAACTTAACCACACGTTTGTAATCATCATGTACTCGTATTTATTCAAACTTCATGATTCATATTTTATGATTCAAGAAAGATAGTTTTTGTGAATATCAAATGGTTTCCATTGACTCAGTGTTCAACATATTGAAAGGTTTTTGTTTTGCTCGTGATAATAAGAGTTGTCTTCAATTATGTATGTACTGGTGATGAACTGTTTAGAACCTTTGGTGTAGTGATGAATATTACTGCAGTTTTTTCCAACATCTAACCGTTATTTTCAGCACCTTGATACGTGATCATCTTCAAGGGAAAGATCAATCGTTCCATTGAAGATGATCACTTTGTGATTGAAATACATAATATTCATTATGTATAGTCGAATATTATTATTGCATGGAAACCACGAACTAATTTTGAAAAGAAAACTTTTTCAAATTATTAATTAAAATAAAGACGCAAACTGTATTGAGACAAAAACGTGTAAAAGAGTTCTAATAAACATTAATAAATATGTATTATCACCTACAAAAAAATATATCCTCAATTATCATCATATCCCTCCGTAGAAGAAGCAGAAATCTCAACCAGATGGTCATGCTGCAGCTTCCTGATATTATTCCTCCTCAAAACATCACTGATGATGGTATGCGCTACTTCCCTATCCTTACAACTCTTGGATCTCCTTTGCATCAGCCAGTTTCCAGAAATGGTTTCCACTCCTTCGCAAATCCTACACTCCCCTATAAATGTGGCCAGCTTCTTCACATGGTTGGATACTGCAGTAAGAGCTATGAGAGAAGCCTGCTTGAATGGCACCCAAGCAGAGATATTCCAGGTATAAGTAGATAAGAACCCTTCCATGGGAGGTTCCCTGGGTACGACTTTAACTTTTGGCCGGTGTGGCGAGTTCTTTGGGATGATTCGAATCTGCACTCCTCCAGCATAGCTGTCCCAGTCTCCGCTGACGTTACAGAGGGAGGTTTCTGGGGAAGGTCTAGTTTCGCTCTCAAATTGCATCAATTCTTTTATGACGTTGCTGAGTAGCTTATCTGATTTGGTGGTGACTTCTGCATGGGTTCCTTCGAAGAAGTCATCTGTACTATCCTCCTCAGGCTCTGATACCGTGGTTGTTTTTCTTGAGCTCGTTGTCATCAACGTGGTTTCTATCGATGTTGGTTCTGTCGATGTTGGTTCTGTTGATGTTGGTTCAGTTGATGGTGGTTCTGTTGATGTCGGTTCTGTTAATGTCGATTCTGTTAATGTCGTCGGTATCAGTTTTGTCGTTGATAGCAATGTTGTCTCTTCTTCTTTAGTCGCTCTTTTATTGGCAATTCCTTCATCACACTCAGATAAAATATCGTGGAACGGTATAATCAAGGGAATCACAGTGTACTTTCCCCCAACGGTATCTTGCTCACCATTATCGAAACTCAAGTCAGCATCTCTGGTTTTAATATTGCTTAGGGGAACGATGCTTCCATCCTTCACTACGTACAAATGCTTCTTGTCCAGTTCTCTCTTGAATTTGGAACGCTTTTTCATTTTTCTGATGAAGTCTCGAAGATCCTCACTCATCGGCTTGGATTTCAAGTACTCTCGTTCTTTTGCTAGGAGGTTTCTCTTGACGATTTTGAGAAGATCCGTATTTTTGGTGTCAGAGGCTTGGCAAGCTAAGGTTATTGCGGCGAGAAGTATCGTGATTAATATTTTATATTTCACCCATTTTGTAGAACGTATTTTCATCACCTTGATCGATATTTTTCATCTCATGAATTATAGGAACACTACATAGTTTCTGACAGAAATATTGTTGACAGAAACCTAATTTTTTCAAACAGTATAGTGTGACAGCTCTGTCACTCGACAGCTCAACTTGGTATTTTCAAATTGTGTTATAGCCCGTGAAAAATTACTAAAGCTGTTAATATACAAAATTGTTACTGCAGGTTTTTTGTTAGTAATTTGACTTCAAATTGAAATTTTAAATTGAATAAAAATTATTTTGCTGAATGTAAAGTCTAATTGTATCGAATTATTAGATTTTTCTATAAATTCTATCTATAACTAATTCTAAATAAATGTTTCAGTCTGCTGAATATAATGCAATGGTTCCTCTACCATTCTTACTTCAGAAATACTCCGAATGGGATAAATCACAGGATCGGTCTGCCAAATAAATAAAATGTTCTGAAGCAGAATCAATAAATACTAATATTAGTAAAAACGTAATTGATTCTATACTTTTTTTGAATATATCACATTATTCTGTATCTATATGTATATTTGATATGTTCAATGAGATCGTTTATCAAAATCATTGATCAATATTTACCTTGAGTCAACGCCAAACCTTACACATTTATAATGAATGTACAATTGTTGGCGTTAAGTTAGTTCTTCTATTTGCAGTGGGCGTGAAAAATAATTCACGACATGATTAATTGAGATATGCCAGTTATGTGTTTTAATGAACCCTATTCCAATCTGCTTCAGAAAATGAGAAACTCCATTGTGTAGCATTTGATATTTGTTAGTTTTCTAGAAAACTCAAAATTCAGGTTATATACACTTTGAACCTTTTATTATTTTCTACAAGAATGATGTCCCATGCTAAAGAAAGTATGGGTTACACGGTAAACACAACTAAAGTAGTAAAATAATTTAGCAACATTTACTTATAATGTGATTCTATAAACAATTAAGAAAGCAGAATTGAACAGCCCAGAAATTTCATGAATAAAGTTGGTAATAATTCAAACAGAATGATTTGATGGTTTTAATTTATTTTTATGTGCTTCTATGGATGTGGACGAATTTTGGTCTAAATCGTGCTTCTACACGCCGCTTTTTGTTTACCAAGCAATGTTTCTGGAGACTAGAACCAATTTGCTTATTGAAAAAAGTATACGATGGCAATAAAAAAGTAATAATCTTTTTTTTTTCTTATAGAAACCTTGACATACGATTTGTATTGAGTAGAAGGTAATTTGCTTTTGCAAGAGGATCTCTTACATTTTCAGAAGGACAGTGCTACAATAGGCATCCTGTATTTATCAAATGAAACCCTTAATGGATAACAAAACATGAATTTATTACATTATTATGAGCGAGATTAGTAATATTTCGATAAAATAAAACTACATTCGGCAAACCGTCATATTTTGAACGCCGATCAAAGCAAATTACGTCACGTATACAGAGACTCTTTTCTTTTATTGACTTGTTAAATCAAGAGTGAAATAACGCCAGCCATGGAACCAAACCAGGATTTACAAAGGCAAACGGCGGTGTATAGAATTCACTTGTTGATGCTGGCATCTTATGGCGATGGTGAAATAAGTTACATACAATTAAAACGCAAAGGAAAACTGTTCACTCTAAAAAGTAACATAACAAGGGTGAAAGATACGAAAGATTAAACCTAACCTCAAAAAGTTTATTCATTATTGAATGTAAGTCTGGATGAACATAATACTGGTTTATAATATACAAATTTAGCTACCTCAAAGTGAAAAGAACTTGAGTACTGGGCATTATTATTGTTAAATCTCGTGTTGCAAGTTCAAACCACTTAGATATTTTGTGTTGTTGAAGTGATAACTTCTTATGGGAGGGTAAACCGCTTCGTTATCTAAGCTTTTCTCTCACCGATACAATTTTCTTAAAATTCTTAAAATGTATCAGCAAACTGGAAGAGCTTTTATTGTTTACATGTAGTCTACTCGAACGTAACGTCACAAGCGACGCCATTACCTTTGAAGTGTTTTGGTGCGAATGTTAAACATATATATTGAAGTGTAGTTATTTTTTCTGAACTTTTATTTTTTGCGGAAACATGAGATACGTTGTAATTGTAATATATTTTTTAACATTATAGAATAGAACTTCAAAATCTGTTATCACGCCTATTATTTGTTGTCTACCATCCCATGAATCGGTTAATATTAATGAATCACTCCAAAGTCAGTGAACGGTATTATTCTCAGTTTATCGCAATAAAAAAATTCCAAGTTCAGGTGTTAGATTCTAATATAAACGTTCTGTAAATCATTTGCATAATGTTTATGTTGACAATCTTCAGTTCAGAGCAACAGAGTAATGTTGGCTATGCCAACAATTGAAACAATTCAAGAGATGTGATATGTCGTAATCATAACTAGTTGTTAATAACGAAGTTTAGTCCACATGTAGGTGTCGCCATAAGCGTGACTACGTTTTTTTTTCGGGAAAAAAATTTCTCAGAATTTCAAGACGTCATTATCGTTCAAGTGCATTTTTATTATGTTGCCGTTCAAGTGATTTTATCAGAAATTGAGTTAGATAAGTTTGATAGTTTGGGTAGTAGATTTGAAAGATTCTGAAAAACATGGTATCGTAGATTCTATTCGTTTTTTTGGTTGATTGATTCGAAAACTTTCTACTTCAAACTCGTCTTTATCTTTTAACTACTAATAACCGATACCAAGAGTGCCTCAGAATTTTGTTTCTGCAGTTTCCAAGATTTTAATGTGAAAGGTAACAATAAAAACCTCATAGAAAACAAAGATATTACAAACAAAGCTAAATCAAATTCAAGTAGAAATAAAGGTATTGCAGTCTATTTACTACCTCTCCCGCTTCACTCTTTTACCTTATTGAGGCATTAATGTCCAGCTATTATTCAATAAAAATCCCCTAGTTAAGGTATATTTTTTCTTCATACATTGATTGGGTTTCCAAATATTCGAAGCTCCAATAGATTAGTAAAATTTTGTGATTTAGGTCGAGCTTTTGATTGTGTTCAACACGAAACTCTGCTTGAGTTATATAAATTTAGTATAAGAGGTAAAATTCATGGCTGGTTTAGCTCGTATCTGAAAGGACGGAAACAAATTGTAAAAATCTCTCATTGTGCTAAAACATCTCGGTCATCTCATTAAAGGAATGATATTGGGGTATCTCAAGGCTCCATTCTGGGACCAATACTATTCGTCTTAGATATTAATGAGCTACCTCTGATCTTAACTGATGCATTCACTACATTGTATGCAGATGACTCAACGCTACTTTTTACAGGAGAAAACTCTGAAATTCTGAAAACAAAAATTAACACCACAATGCACAACTTTTCAGTCTGGTCTTCTGATATGTCTCTTCTTTTTAATACACACAAAACAAATTGTGTAACTTTTCATACTCATCAAAACAAAAACATACCGCCATTAAATATAAACATTAGTAACACATGCAGTTATAGTACTGAAAGTGTTAAATTTCTTGGAATTTTTTTTGACGAAGACTTATCATTTCGAACTCACTTTCTACAGTGAACTCAAAATATTACCAAATCAGAAATCTTAGATATACATTGAATTTGAATCATCTCCGTTCATTCTATTTAGCACAAGTTCAATCAAGAATTAACTATGGTATTGCAGTCTGGGGTGGATCAGCATATGCACAAAATGTTTTTCTGTCTCAAAAGCGCATTATTAGATGTATTGCTAGAGTGTCATTTAACCATAGTTGTCGTGACCTTTTCAAAAACATGAGGATTTCAACAGTTAGTGGTATTTTCATTTTAGAACTTTTAAAGAAGCTCGTGACGACCATATGCGTGTAGATGAACTACACAATTATGATAGTAGACAGAAAGGCAAATATTGCGTTCCCTTCAGATGGTTAAATATTAGCTTAAATTCACCTACTGTACTTGGCTTAAGACTCTATAATCGACTTCCACAAAGATATAGATACTTTTCAAACCGGAAATTTCTTATTGAAGTGAAAAAGATACTAATTGATCTGTGTCCCTACTCCCTAGAAGATTATAATGAATTAGTTTTTTAAAGAACAACCTGTAAACATTTATTATTTCACAATCTTATGTTAATTATATTTTGTCTGCAATCCTTGTTATAAATGTACATTTTATTTTATCATTTCACTCACTGTACTTTGTTGTATGTCTATATGTTTTTTGACTTGTCCTGTATTTGCTGAATGGATAAATAAAGAATTGAAATTGAAAATGAAATTGTTTCATAAATAGGGCCCGAAAGTAGTTTAAGAGTTACAATGCTGGAAGGCGGCGGCTACCGCGCTGAGAAGCGGCGCGCCCAGGCCCGTCTTTGACGCTGACAATTTTTATTTCAAATTTATAGGTAGTATTAGTGTCGTAATTCAAATCATGTGATACCAGCGATGTTTCCGTGTCTCAAATTTTGGTTTTGTTCCTTAACAATAAATTAGTATCAAGAGTATCAAAAATAATTAAGTAAGAAACAAGCCGTAATTAAACAAAAATTAAACCGCCAGTGCATAAACATTTAATGGCCCTGTCTTTCGAAAACTCAACTAATTTTGATGAAACTTGTTACTTCTAAGGATAAACCATTCGCAAAGTAAAAAAAATCGTAGCAATCGTTCCAGTAGTTTTTGAGATATGCGAGGACAAACATACAATAATATATACACTTCATAAATTTTACACACTTGCTCTGTAAATGTTACATTACATACATAAGGGTCGATTTGAACACTCCTTTTTTGTACGCGGCTAAAAAATAAGATGTCGCTGGTGTATTAAATTGAATGTAACTTATGTTATTGTGAATCCATTTATGAGCACAAGATGTATTTCTTACGACATTAAACGTATATACTACTAAGCAGTATGACACGTATGTAAACGAAACAGAGAGATGACGCTCTCTTAGTAAACTTGGTCGTTATTTTTGTCAGTGCCTTAGCAACAAGCAGGACTGAAATGCCGCTGCCGACAGTAACCAATCTAGACCACAGAGTATCCAATCAACCAAATCATCAATCCAATTGTCCCAGCAATCGCAAACTTCATTTTATATTCCAGAAATACGAAATCAACACAAACGACATCAAATTCAACGACAGCGATGGCCATGTGTGATAGAGTCATGAAATGTATGAAAAAGTACAACCTGTTAAGTTCTTCTCAACATGGATATATAAAAGAGAGATCAGTAGAAACGGCAATAATTCAGTTCACTGAGAAAGTTACTCCGTCATTTGAAAATAATAAAATAGTTCCAAGTATTTTCTTGGACCTATCAAAAGCCTATGATTGCTTAAATCATAAATATTTATTGGCAAAACTAGATAGATATGGAATTAGAGGAAATATCTGGAAGTGGTTTGAAACATATTTGTCAAACCCTCTGCAAAAAACTAAAATCATGAAACATGGAAAAATATTCAAATCAGAGGCATGAGAAAATACCGTGGGCATCCCACAGGGAAGTGTAACCGGCATTGGTATAAGCATATTACAAATCTGAGGAAAAAATTTAATCAAATATGATACAGTATCAGAATTTTTGGCTCATACCTCAATGAAAAATCACTAAAAATTATATATTCTGCGAATTTTGAATCTTCACTTAAATTTGGTATAATATTCTGGGAATGCAGCAGTAATACCTCTGATATATTCCTTATCCAAAAAAGAATTATGAGAGTTATTTTCTTCAAACTGAACCTTCGTCAGTCATACCAGGAAATCTTCAAGGCAAATGATATATTGACAGTATATGCGATCTACATCTATGAGAGTGTAGTATACCTATTTAAAAATAAAAGTAGATTTTTGGAAGCTAGACCGAGTCATAATTATCCCAAGCGCAATATGAATATATCTTTTCCGATTCACAAATTGACAGTGTCAGAGAGGCATCCATCTTATGCATCTATAAGGTTTTTTAATAAATTACCACAGAGAATTAAAATGTTGAGAGAGTCTGAAAAAATTCAAAACAGGTGTCAAACAGCTTTTGATCAAATTAGAACCTTATTCACTTCAGGAATATCTAGATAAGTCATAAAACTTTATGTAGAAATTGTGTGACGTGTCATTTTATGTTTGATGTTTTTTTTTTATGAAATGTAGACCATTCTCTGAAATATATTAATATTATTATTATTATTATCACCGTAGTGTGCGCTGGTCAGGTACTATTCCCCGAAGCCCCATACATTCGGGAGGTCGCGCCAGGGTTATCAACCAATGACCACTCCCCACAACGTGGGGTAAGTGATCATTGGGTCCGAGAAACATGTGCCCTAAGCAAGCGCAGTGATCCAATAATGACAGCCTTCTGCATCTGTGCGGCTAAGATTTCTGCCTTAGTACGGCAAGCCGGTATGATTTTAAGATTCGAGACTAGAGAGGACATTATTATTATTATTATTATGAAATAATAATAATAAAAATAGCACAACTACAAAACACTCATATTTACATTAAAATCATTGGATAACATTAAAAGACTACCAACAAAAGTTAACATCAACATAGAATATAAGACTAGTAACTCTTTGGGTAAATATTTAAATAACAAGTCAAGGAGGAATAAAGATATCAAACTGACATGTGGATCATGCCCAAAAATGTATAAAGGAAAAAGCTAATTCTACCTATGCTTGTCATCTTTCAGAGAATTACCACAATTTCAACATGGACTATGACATTACATACAGAATTATTCATTAATCTCATAAGTTTTGTCTTTTATATAACCTAATGTTATATAAAAGATATTGTAGTATAGTTTTGTGTACCAATAACTGATAGAGCTACCACATAGCATAAGGCATTTGTAATGAAATGTATTGGGAAAATTCTATAATTAATACTAACCCTTTCCCCTTGATAAAACATTTTCATATTTATTGAGGATTAGCCTATATTTCCTATTACTTCATGAACATGAATTGAATTACCCCAGAATACAGGGCCATAGCACTATGTAGAATGACAAAACAAGGATTAATTTAAATACTAGATTGTTTATATGATTTTCTTAGGTAAATTTGTGATCGACCTAAATTCCAAGAAAGTAATGGTTTATCCTCATTAATGGGCTGTGTTATTGGTTTCTGGATTATGCAACTTTGATCATAATCTTCATGTGACCTCTTAAAGGAGAACACTAAACAGTTTGAGGTCAGTACTAGCTTATTTTTCTCTAACAATAAATTGTATTTTCTATTTAGCCACTGATATCTTGAGAATTGAAATGGAAGATGATTAGATAAAAAAGTTGAAGTAATTGTTGAACTTCTGCATATTAAACGACAGAAAATCCTCACTGGAAAAATGAAAAGTTTGTGATATCAACAGATTTCAGATATTTGGAAGTGTTTGAAAATCAGCCGAGGCATAGAGTGAAAATTGCTTTCACACAAGCAACTAGCACAGCCCTAAGAAAAAAACAATAGTTTATTTTATGATAATCAAACTACTGAAACTCAGAATTATTAAAAAAAGGTTCAATTTCACAACAGTATTTGAACATAACCAATCAAAAATTTGATACAAAAAATACAGGTCCACATTTTAAATTTAATTGTGAAAATCTAATAAAATATGCCATAAAAAAGTGTCAAGAGTTTTCTAGCATTGACACAAATGAAGGAGATGCAGCAGAAACTAGAATTTTCATCTACTGTGTTACTGTTTAGGAATCCCCATCCACCAACTCGAAATTGAATAGAACTGTAGATTTTTCCAATTTTTTTATCGAGATACAAGACTTGTATTATTGTCTGAACTACTTATTGATTTCAGGACCTTTGAGTTCAACGCTGTATATTCCTAGGAACAATTTCATCTGACCAAAATGAGAAATCTGTTGAAGTCAGCTTTTTCGTTAACCAGCTTTTTTGATTTAAGGAAATCGCCAATTCAAATGGGTGTCTTTGTAAAAACCAAATTATTTGCTGAATTTTAAAATTTCTTAATTAGAACTGAAAGTGGCAATCTAACAGTATATTACTCCATACATTTTTATATCTGTTTGACTAGTGTGATAAAACTTTGTATTTGTATGAGATTTGTTGAATTTTCATAGGTGAATATATTTCTACTCTATTCTTCATTTGAAAATTGCCCCATGTTCCTCAAACATTTTTCCTGCTAATACAAGTGAGACTGAATATTGAACTCAGCACTTGAGGGTGTGAAGTAATCTACTTGTGGAGTCAACATACAAAAATATACAGTGCATTTCTTCAATGTCTCCCCCTTTTATTTTAGTATTTATCAAAAAATTGAAATTTGGGATAATTAATGCATGAATACTTTCTTTTGAAGTGAAATTCACAGATGAAACTTTCAAGATGGCGACTGGTCGCCATCTGGGAAAAAAAATTAACTGGAAAGGGGGGTCTCGTGACACATCATTTTTAAGCTCCTGATGAATACTTCACAACCCTAGAATATGAAGTCAATATCTTCACCTACTACAAAATGGCGGAACATTTAATAATTTCCTGAAGACAAACACATCAATATCGATATTTCTAGAAATATTCCTTTTTATCTGCCATATGGCATTTCCAACAACCCGATAAGGTTTGTTAAGGTATTTTTTGTTTATAAAAACGACAAAAATATGTCACTACGATAATAAACATCATTGTTCGGTTAGAATATTCTCATTTAGTTTTCGGTTTTCAACGTTTGGGTTGGAATATTGGGAAACCATATTGTAGAATCTCTTATTTATTGATCAAAAATTAAGAGGAGAACTTTGTTCAAATATGCTGGAAAGTACTGTTGACCCTCTCATCACTGAAATCGTCGAAGTGAATCCTAATGAATTCGATTTGGATATTGTATTCCAACAAGATGGAGCACCACCACATTACTTCGGACAAGTATGAAACTATTTGGATATACTTTTCCCGGTCGTTGGATTAGCTGTCGAGGTCCAGCCCGCTCGACAGATTTGACACCTTTGGACTTTTTTTTATGGGGCTATTTGAAGCAAAAGGTGTACGAAACTGAATCTGTTTCAATATTGGATATAAGACAGAGAACAATAAAAATTTGTATAGATAATAACGTTGCTGTGTTCGAAAATGTTTGGCGTGAAATATCGGATAGAGTGTTCATATGTCGAGAAGTTCAAGGCAATCATTTCGAGCATCTTCTGAATTGACCTCGAACTTATTACCTTATATTATGTAGTTAAATGTCAATATATTCAGGCAATTATTAAATGTTCCGCCATTTTGTAGTAGGTGAAGATACTGACTTCATATTCTAGGGTTGTGAAGTATTCGTCAGGAGCTTCAATATGATGTGTCACAAGACCCCCCTTTCCATTTTATTTTTTTCCCAGATGGCGCCCAGTCGCCATCTTGAAAGTTTCATCCGCCAATTTCACTTCAAAATAAAGTATTCATGCATTAATTTCATTATCCCAAATTTCAATTTTTTTCAGTTGACCTGTTCAAAAAATGAAAGGGTGGGGGGGCATTAAAGAAATGCACTGTATAATAATCATTTTCATTTTCAACCAGTTTTGAATGTTTTTGTCAAATTTTCCTCTTTACGTTTATAATCTAGCCTCAGGGAAACAAACAGATTCAAATTCAATTTAGGAAAATAGCTTACATGACTTGACAAATTATTACATAGTTACCTTGTGCAATTGAAAATTATACGATTTAATTGGTGGTCCAATTGACAGCTATCCAATTACAAGTAACTGCGCTATGAAGCAATCCATTCAGCCAACATTAAAATGTAAGTAATGCACAGCTCTATCTTCAAATTTGTGAAGCCAGTTACCTGAAAAGCAATTTTGGTCATAAATATATTGATTAAAATCAATAAGACTATGTTATAAAATGACGAAATAGATTGAAGGAATTGGCTCTTTTAAAAACAAAAACCCAGCATTCCTAGGCCTGAGTTGATTCAAATATATGATATTCATCCTTATATATCAGACGTATTTTTAGAATTTGTATACGTCAGCGGATATCACATAAATTGCGAGATATCAGATGGTTGAATATAGCTAATAGGGGACAGTTACTGTTAAATCTGGGTTAACTAGGTATAGTCCTTAGTTCAAATTGAGTTTCCAAAAACGCTCTCGTTTATTTCTTTTGAATCAACCTTTTAGTCATTATTATTTAGTTATTATGTATGTTGCATTAACCCAGTATTTCCAGTTGCGTCCAACAACCGCAAAAGATAGCATATAATATCTATTTCGAATTATATTTTGCTGGAGGAAATAAAGAAAAACTGGCAAGAAATAAAACTGATTGAAGAAGCAGCGGAGGTGAGATATAAATCCAGTTTAGAATGACAAATAAAAACAAGTAGAATTGAACAATAACTAAGATGGCTGACAGTGTAGAAGATAGTGTAAATAGCTCCTTCAAATGTTGTAGAAATAAGCCTTTTTGTCACTATATCTGTACCAAATGTGCCAGTGTATTTCATAAAAGCTGTTTACCAAGATATAGAAAGTTGAAAAGAGTTAAGGGCAACAAAATTATTTGTTGTTCTGATCAGACCAGTGTAACAGCCACCATCAATATTGAGGAAGTGGAAATCAGCGCTTAAGAAAAAAACTATAATACAGCTTAGTGAGGACAGTGAAACCAAGAACAAACACATAAATGAACTCAAGAAACAATACAAACTCTTTGTTGAGTAAGCCTTCAGAAATGAAACTGAAATGAACAAAATACTGGAAAAAGAAGAAATGATAATATCCGAGCTCAAGGCACAAATAGAAATCCTTAAAAAAAAACTTGAGAATAAAAACATGCCAAAAAACAGCGTAGGTACTCAAACAGTTACAAATTGTACAAAAATGTATAAACAAACCCAAACTGACTCATCACTATGTGATACCAGTGGCGTAGGTAAAATTATAAAAACATTTTCTGTGGGCACTACACACGATGGAAATGGAAATAAGAATAAATGAACGAAGCAGAAAAATCAATTTGTTAGTGATCATGCTGATAATATATCAGGTACCAACGAAAAAGAAAAAAACAAATAATAAAAAAATTATTTTTGTTGCTGGAAGTAATGGACGAAATATGGCAAGCTTCCTTGCCATATTTCAATACCTACTTGGTGGACTCAATGTTAAAGCCAAATTGTAGTCAAGATGAACTTATTAAAATAGCAGTAAACCATAGCAAAGACTTTACAAAAATTGATACAGTTATTATCTGGCCTGACAGAAACCATAAATGTTCAGCAACAGAGCTCTCATCGAAAATGAATAATACTAACATTCTAGTCCACAGTCTAACAGTGGTCCACATTTAGACATTGATATTCAAGACTTTTTGCATAACCTTACTCCAATGTCACGCTGGATTGTCAGAAAGATAAAAAGGGATACATGTCTTTGATTTAGACTTTGAGAAGTTCAATGTTGAATAGCAACTATTTTTTGGATTTTTTTAAACCGGCTGAAGGTACAAGAAAGACTACGTGGTCCATGGTACACTATACTGGTTTGTACCTTGAACCAAATTGACTGTCAAAAATGAAAATCTAAATAGTATGCTTATTTTTATTTTATTAGAATAACCTCTTAATATAATGTTCTAAGCCACAAGTTAGCCCAAAAATTTCACGTTAAAATTTAAAAACCTGAATATTATTGAGCCTCAAAAAAATCAAGTTCAAGATACAAGCTTCTCTCCTTCGATTGTTGAAAAACTTTTTTTCATCAATCAATAACTATTTCGTTGGTGGATAGGAAAATTGCAGAATGTAACTTACTTTTTTCTGCACAGCATATTCAGAACATGCTAAGCATTTTATTCTACCAGCGTCATTATAACTCTATTACCCCTCAACGCAAGAAACTAAAAACCACTTTTTTCGGAGCAAATTTGCATATCTTGAATGTATAATACGTAATTCGATAATCCGTGTGTAAAGTAATACAGAAAAACTCGAACAAAAAACGCAGAGCAGACGAAGAAAACTATACTTTTTGTTATTTTTCGAGCAAAAAGGGTGTATAGTATATATAGAAAGACAGGAATGACAGGGTGCCTGGTTCGGCAGGGCCCGTGGACTGAATAGTAATGATATATTCTTGAACGGTGGCTACAGACCCGCTGCGTCGGGTTAGGTGTTTCTCTTTTAAATCTGTATTACATCGGTTATTTTACTTGGAGTTGTCGATGACGATTCACATGATGTGAGTTTTTATCTGGGTGGCTAATGTAGAAATGATTTGTTCTCAGATTTTTCATAATGCGCAATAAGAATTCTTACATCATAAATCGACTCAAACACACGATCTCAGTAATCTAAAAGCTATACTATAACTTGATTTTTTGGATCTGAGCATGCATTGGATTTTATAGTTATTCTTTTTTAAACATTATTTGAAATGAATTTCACTAGTTCGGACTTCCATTGTCTGATATATAAAATGATTTGAAATCTCAGAAACAACTGACAAAAAAGAATTAAAAATGAACAGTATAAATATTCATTTGTATTTATATTCACATTGGAATTCATTTGTATTTATATTCATTCGTATTTCTTTATTTTTGTTCAATCGTTTCATTTTTACTTGCATTTTATTCCTCCATTATTTCATTTCAGGTTATTTTTGCTTAATATAATTGTTATTTTCAACTATTCATTTTTAATCCTTTTTTTTTAAATTGTTTCAGGGATTTCAAATCATTTTATATATTAGACAATGGAAGTTCGAACTAGTGAAATTCATCATGAAACATTGTCAATCACCTTCGAACAGCAAATAAGTATATTAAGGGCAATAAATAATATGAATAACCGAGTTCAAAAATGTCCAAATTGAACATTCATTGTGCCATTCATTTTTTTTGTGTATATAAATTACTTCATTTCAACATTCATTACAACTATAGTCTTCGTTTCGGATATTATGGTTGCTATCATTTCTTTTTC
>WOGN01012459.1:0-14537 GCA_015342105.1 Leptinotarsa texana
GCCAATTTTCGAAAAAAAGAAAATTTCCGATATCTCGAAAACGAAAACACATTTACCTAAACTTGTTTCCTGTTATGAGCTAGTCATGACCTCAGCTATCACCACCTCAAGGTTTATCGTCAAGAATCGGGACACCCTGTATTAGTATCATAATAACCTGACCTATAGGGGGATCTTTAATTTTGCGAGCAAAGATTCGAGCGGCAATAGTCTCTTTCTTGTCCCCCGGTCATTAAAAATCTTGGTAGGTATGGTTTTGGTAAATGAAGTTGATCATAATAATAGCAGCGAAATAACGCTTGACAGTTATTCGACATGAAATTACTTGACAATTTGATTTTTTGAAGCCTGCGGGGTTTTTGTTCAAAATTATCGCAATAGACTACGGAAAGCAACTGCTGCTACAGCACAATGATTTCCTGAAAAATCACAGTAAAGGTATGAAAATGTTCATGATTGGATGGATATGAAGAAATAGAAAACCTTTGCCGAGGATGTAATTTTGGCTCATTTGGCGATAAAATCTGAATCCGTCTAATCCCCTAGTACCTGCACGTATGTTGGAAAGTACCTACTATTTTCGTATATGGTACTCTTTGATTTTTCTTTTGAACAAGTTAGAATTCAATTCAGTCATATTGTATGAAAATTTGTTGGATAATTCAACGTCCAAAGAATTTCGTAATGATATTTTAAGGCTGAATCTTGGCTGGCTGAGTTGTCCCGCATTTCTAGTTTCATAATTACGACGGTATGAGTGTAATTTGTTTTTATGTATTTCTAATAGTGAGTAGAAAATCAACATATAGGGTGAAAACATCATTCCCAATTTTCTAAAAAGTGATTATTAGTGTGCTTCAAGTGAAGCTCCAGCTTTAATTCTGATGGATTTTTTCTGAAGCGAAAAGCTTTAATCGCGTAAGTAGATTTACGCAAAGGGGTATCTCATATGAAAGGTGACAGCTCAAGCTTTGGTTCTTATCCTGGTATCAGAAGATGTAGTTATTTTTCCCTGTTAATTTTCATTTCGTAGTATGTGAACCAGTATTCTGCTTTTACTTTAGTTTTATTAAGGTTTACAAGTAAATTTGATATTTATTCAAAGGTGTTCAATATATCAGAATTATATTGTTATATTGTGGTGTCGTTGGCAAACCAGATTATGGTACTGGGTAAAGGTAATAGGATATATCTTTCATATAGATTACAAAAAAGAATGGACCAAAGATGGATCCCTGAGGTATTCCATGATGCATAGACCTTCCACCTGATGAATTACCATTTACGTATACTGCCTGCTTTCTAGATGAGAGATAAGACTGAAATATAGAAATAAATTCTATAAAGAAAATGTTTCTCATTGATTTGTTATTCCACACGGTTGCCGACACAACCAAAAATATTTGTTATGATCTCGCAAACTTTCAAGACTCGCCTATGGTTTGCCCTAGAATTTTGTCCACTCGTCTGAAAAACAGTATTTTCCGGAATTGTCACTATTATTTAGCTCCAGCTTATGGACGTATCTACTCATTCCAAGAGATTGCATAAATGAATGACAATTTTAGTCATAAAATGTCTGGATTAAATTTCTCATACCAAGAAGAACTCCATTCTCTTCAATGATGATTATTCATATTATGTAATTTCACAACTTTTGTCGAAATATTTCTGGAAAGTTTCAGCTCAACTCTCCTCCGTCATTATTTGAAGTGTGAATAGCAGAAACAGAAATGAATACATCATAAATAACACTTAAACAATTACTCCCGACAATTTCACGAAAAGTGTAGCATGTCTTTGGACTGAGAGTTTAGAAATTATTACCCAGACAGCGCTATGAAAACTCAACACACACAGAATTTTAATACGGCAGCTGAACCGAGAAAATTCTAAAACTGCCGTACAACCTTTGTTCACACTTATTACGAAATTTATACTGCGCCAATTGGCTTGAAAAATGGAATTATGGAATATTGCTTTTATTCTTGTGGGAGAACTTGTTAGGATTTCCAATTGCGATGTTACGTCTGGTGCAATCCTCGAATGAAAATTTGTTTTCTCTAATCAGGATAACGATAGGTTAGTTTAGGTTTGAAACGTCGTGTCGTATCCTAGAATATTTGACGGTTATAAGATCAAAAATCAAAGTATTCATTGAAGAATAAAGTAATACAAATCATGAAATTATGAAACGGCAACAAAAATTAATTTACGCTCCGGAGCGACTTCAATGATTCTAGTGGCGCATTTGCTTTTTCAGCTGCAGGAAAACCAGTAAAAACCTGCAGCACCACATCATCTGAAGATCTACCAATGTTCTCTCATAAAACGAAATGTAGGGTGTCTTCAGAGTCTCGAATTAATTCAAGACATCGCCAGAACACTTAGTGACACGACTACCGTCAAACTTAAACAGTAAACAATGACTGCATAAGGTTTATAACAGTGATCTGCTAGATTTAGGAGCTATCTATTTCCAATATTCGTAAGAGTTTGGTGCTTCCGTCAGAGGGTGAGTCATTTTGAAGATCATCAGTGTTATTATTAGATCGACTGGTGCCTCAGCTATACTTGTTTTCTCATAATAGTCAGTTAGTTTGACGCATGTTTGGCAATACAATCGATCATCACCTGTTAAAAGTTTCATTTTCAGATAATTCAACAATAAGCTTTGCACAGATTGGTTATCAGTCATATTAGGAAATGCTAGTTGAATCACATAGGTTTTTGCTACCTCTTGAACATTCACTGCAAAATAAACAAGTGGAGATTTTTTTAACAGAAGATCTACAAACACAAGACGAGATAGACTATAATCATTCAAACCAAAGCTACTTTTTGCTCAAAATATTATTTTGAAGCAGTTAGCTTTTGGATCAATAAAGTTTATCCAACAGTAAATGAGTGAACGAGTTAAATTTTGCCGCTTTAGTGTATTTTCACATAATGAGGAGCTACATGGAGAGAACTAGGGGGATCACTTGGAAAATTATAAAAAAAATTGAAAATACATGGATGACAAAACATAATACAATTTTTTGTGAGAAAGAAAGTTTTTGTACTTCTCCATTTTGATACAAAAAAAAGATGTGGGAATCTTCCAAAGAAAGGAAGGAAGTAATCAAATTGAAAATGAGTAACTCTATGCATGAATGTGTAGATCATACAAAAAAGTAACTTTCAGACACAAACTGAAAGAAAGTCCTCCTGAAGCAGCTACTTTCATATAAACAAAAATATAACCCCTTCAATTCACAATATTCGTCATATTACACAATTCAGATGAGTCAAAAATTGAAATTGCCCTTTTGTCTGCTATAACTATAACTGAGTCATTCAGCATTCAATCCAGAACAAATATTTGATAGCAAAATATTCAATACAATATGTCAACATCTATTTCGGGTTTCGACGACGTCAGATTTTTATTTTTTACTCTTGCCATTCATTAAAATATACACAATATCCCATAATCTTGGGAGAGATACCAGTTCGGTGGTTTATGTGAAGCCTAAACACAACTGAAGCGACTAGTTCAAGCAGTTCAATCATACTGACGTTCTGATGATATGGATATTCGCATTGTAGAGTCTAGAGCATAGACGAAACTGCCTTCACCACCTTTTAAAAACCAAAGAAAGTGGTGGCTCAACAAGGTATTGAACAGGTAGGGACAAACATTCACAGAAAGAGTACTTTAGTTACAATAGTGATGCGGTAAACGCTATTGGTAATTTTATTCCATATTGACCAACCTAAAGAAATGAACTTTGAATGTTCAAGCCAGTCTCGAAAATACCTACACAGTAGGTTGAATGGACTGACGCTTATCAGAAAACAACTATTCCCCTGGCTAATACCACGAAGGGCGTTGGATTATATCCGACAGGCGTCAATGCAGGAATCTTCTTTTAAATTTCATTTCTTTAGATTTGTTTATTGGCAGTCTTTAAGCATAACCCACTGACTACTGACAAAGTTTTTCTTTCTTATTCAGAGGAATCGGGCACATTTCGGATATGCAGTTGGTTCACTAGATGGAATGACTTTTTGTTGTTCGCTCCAACTTAGGAAGAGGAATGGAATACTCTGAAAGAATACCGATTTTCTATTACGGAATATCATTTTCGTGAAGATGTCTGCATTGACGCCTGTCGGATATAATCCAACTCATTTCGTGGTATTAGTCACAGGAGTAGTTGTCTTTTGATAGGCGTCAATTCATTTTTATTTTTCATTTTTATTTATTCATTGATTATTTTTCCGTTTGACATATAAGTATGTATAGGATTTGTCTAGCAATGAAGAACACCTGAAAACGCAGTGTCCCTATCAATATAAAAACACTCTAAAATTAACGCTTATAAGGCCATTTTCAAGTAACTACCACAAATTGAATTAATGAATGAATTAACGTTTATTATTTCTTTTAGTTTTGGTTTACATTTTGTTTACATATTACATTCTATGGTGTCCTGCTATAGGCTTATGCCTCTTCATGGCAATGTTGATTGATAGTTTTATTACATTTCATTGGATTAATTATTTTCTAAACTAAATGCTAATTCTAATTTCAATTTAGGATGACCGTGTAGTTGCTGTGGTCTTGTTTCGGTGTGAATTTGCGGTGTCAAATTGGATCTTATATAGTGTAGACAGGTATCTGCTCTAGCTACCTGACCTAACACGTTACCAATATCAAAATATGTCACGATTGCCAACTATTGGATGGATCTAAACATTCCTAAATTCAAATGGGGCGAGCTGCATAGATGTAGTTGGTCGTTGAGCGTTATGAACTTAGGGTCCTTGTACAATTAATTTATTTCCAACGCTTCTAATAAATTCCTCTCCCTTCCTTTGTTACATGTATGAAGAATTTTCATGTTTCCTTTATTTATTGTATGGTTTGTTTCTTTCAGATGTCCATATATGGCTGATTTTTTATCAGATAATGTTCTCTGTATCAGATGTTCTCGGTATCTTATGTCGAAGTTTCTGCCTGGCTGACCTTTATAAGCTGCTGGGCAGTCCCCACATTCTAGTCTGTATATGCCTGATTTTTTCCATTTATCCCTTTTGGGTGTTGCGTTGAATAACATGTTTCCTAACATAAGCACATCATTTTATAATAAGAATAACGCTCAACGACCAACTAGATCTATGCAGCTCGCCCCTTTTGAATTTAGGAAAGTTAATATCCATCCAATAGTTGGCAATCGTGACATATTTTTATTGGTAACGTGTTAGGTCAGGTACCTAGAGCAGATACCTGTATACACTATATAAGACGCAACTTGACAATTTGTGGTAGTCACTTGAAAATGGCCTTATAAGCCGAAACCGGTCGTAACGAATGAATAAACACAGTAGAAACTAGGCAAAAGTATTTTCTTCATTCTATATTCAACATGAATTTCTACAAAATTAATAAGTCATCAATCTAACAAATTTTATTGAGCTCCTTAATGTCTTTTGGTAACTTATTAAAGATATTTGGGCCCATCAAATGAAGTGAATCAGAAGTAACTTTATATTTACAATAGTGTATGTGGAAGTTATATTTTTGACGAGTCTTCCTACTATGTATGATTTCATTGGTGATACAAAAATTGGCAATTCGAATATATTCATGCTGACAAGAGTTCAAATGTTAAATTGTCTAAATACATTTCTGCAAGAGGCCCTTGATATCGCAGTCGAGTTACCCTACATACATATGCCATGTCTCAGTCTGGAAGCTACTTGAGCATGGTATAGTGCCAAAAGTTGCTGATATGTCAAGATATATGTTAGGTTTCTGAGGAGATAACCTAATGAGTTAATTTTACTCGTTAAATTCAAACAGTGTTGTTTCCATGTCAAACATGCATCAATGGTAGTTCCCAAAAAATGTGTCTCTTCTTTTCCCAGAATTGACATGTTCTTAATTTGAAATTGAATGTTTCGTTAGCATTGAGATACAGAGAATTAGCTCTGCACCAGTTCATAATAGATTGCAAAGTATAATCACATTTCTCTAAAAGTGAGTTTTTATCCATGTCAGATGCTATTAAAGACGTATCGTCAGCATGAATTGTTGAAGGAGTATTCCTAATATGAGATTCCAATTTATTTGTATATAAAAGGAACAATATAGGCCCTAATACCGATCCTTGCGGAACACCCATTGAAATATTCATCAAACTTGAATTACATTTATCATAAGTACTCATACTGTGGTTACTAACTGTGACATATTGTTACCTATTTTCAAAAATGATGAAATCTATGAATGTGCTACGCCACGAATGCCGTATGAGTGTAACTTTGACAACAAAGCATCATGATTGACACAGTCGAATGCTCTGCCGAGATCATAAAAAATCCCAACAGGGCACTCGCCTGCCACCAAATATTCAAACAGTGTATCGAAAAAAGAAATGACTACAGTATTGATAAATCTATTAACCTACTGTATAGGTTCATTTCTTTAGATTTGTTTACTGCCAGTCTTCAACTAACTAAAAAGAGAAAACATATTGACCAAGTTGACTAATATCGTGGTTGGATGAAATTTCCACATAGACACTATTTCTCGAATACTACGTAGAAAAAATACAATCCTAAGAAAGAATCTCCCCTCAAATAATGTCGGAATTAGATTTTCACCTTGTGCAAGAATTCAAACTGAGTGTGGCCAACACCAGGTAGCAAATAATAATACTATCAACCCTTGTTAATTTTAGGTTAGTTTAATGGTTTCCCAAATATTCAGAAATAACTAATAAAAAATGAAAAGCAAGATATTCGGAAAAAGCGTTGGAATGATGTGGCACTTTATATCTTTCTTGTTAAAAATTCAAGGGTAACGCCTACCTTCTCCAAAGGATTCAATCGCAATTGCTCCAGTTATACGTTAAAAGTATTTTCATTGAAAATATAATTGACGTGTCTGCCTAGTTAAAGCAAAAAGCAACACAATCAGTGTACATGGCACCGTTCAATTGGTTTTGAGGTTATTAATTTTATATTTGCAATGGAGGTATCGATCATTGAATGGAGAAAATTTCAATTACTGAACAACTGAATAATTCAGTTAGCCTGAAATTCTATTGACACCAAAATAGCACACGTGGCCATTTCTATGCAAAATGCCGGCGAAAACCATCTTTTCGGAATATCATCACCGGAAGAATATGAATTGATCATGAAGGCCTTGCGTTTTGGTGAATGAATTGAAATGACTACTTCGGTTTCCTCTCCTGTGAAACGAATGAGCAAATATGCTTTTTCTGTTGGTTGTAATGACTAGCAAGAAAAGCCTAGGTATTTTTTAGCTTCGGGAATAGATAGAGTTCCTTTGATTCAGAATTTCAAATGCCGGTCCTGTGTCTCATACAATTTAACATATTCGGCCCGACCGTGGGAACGTTTATATGAAAATTTATCTACAAGTTTTTGGATGTATATCACGTTGACGAGACACTTTTGGAAATTTGCAAAACGAATGACTACACGATTTACCGCTATTTATTCTCTAATTAGTTGAGGAAGAAAATATTGTTTCGCCCCTTTTTCCAAAAAATACATGTTGTCTTGCTAACTTGATATCAAGTTAGCGATACTACTTTTTTATTATAAAGTTTTCCAGAACTTTGACTAGTCCATTGGTTTAGTAAATTTATTCGCTAATTAGTTGCGGAGAAAAATATTTTTTCGCCCCTTTTTCAAAAAAATACATGTCTCGCTAACTTAAAATTATTGCATATTCATAATTTCTAAAATGTGAAGGATTTAGATTTGGTTCTACTAGCTTAACGGTTGAGCCAGCAGAACCCAACATTTTTTCAAAAAATAAAACACCTGGATAATCGGCGATAAGAGAAAAGATATGCCTATTGATATGATATCTACGTTAAACGAAGAGCAAATGATTTGGCAATAGAATACAAAATCAGCCTTAACTTATGGTCTGAAAATGAATGTAAAATTCCAAAGTGGTTCTGCTAGCTTAACAGGGGTGACAAATTAGCAGGACACCATGTATTTGTTTAAACGACGGGAAATATTTTCCTTCGCAAGTAATTCTGCAATAACTAGAACCTTCTAAGTCAAAGATCTGGAAAACTCAATAATAAAAAATAAGTGAGAAAACAGCCACGATTCAATTTCAATAAAATTTTCCTGAATGAAAACTTTATCTGGAGAATTCTATGTAAACTATTTAGTTGATCAAAAGTCATACGTCAGCCTTTTTGTAGGGCAGAAAATGAATATACACTTTCGTTTTTTATTTCGTAACTCTGTCAAAACTTTCGTGGATGCGATTTTTTTCTCATTGACATATATTATATTACTTACTATACAAATTCCGTGAGTCAAATTACTTTGTCGGGTAAAAAATCAACCTCCATCCCTGTTTTCATTCATTTTCAAAAAACATTAGTGAATATATTTTTTCATTCTATCCATCAATGTTCGGAAGGAGTCATCAATTTTTGTTGAGAATGGATGAAAACAGGGATGATTTAATGCCTGACAAAATAAATTTGACATGTGTAACTTATGATGCACTGTTTGGTGTAGAAATGAATATTACGGGAGTTTATTCCCAACACAAAATTGTTATTTTTAACACCTCGACACGTGTTTCGATCACCAAGTGATCATCTTCAAAGAGAAAGATGAAACTAAAAACTAACGCAAAGCTATCGCTATTTATGCTACATAGATATTCCATATAGGTAAACCATCTAGGTGTTCCACCCATACAGGTATACCAACCGGAATTAATTTTACAATTTTGCCTTATCTATTATTTTACAATATATTTTTAAGGGTTATAGCTGTATATAAAACAATTTTCAGCTATATGAAAATTAATTTCACAATATTGCCTATCTAAATTTATTTTTGCAATGTGTCCTCATGTAGTAGTCAGTAAACTCAACAACATTATTTCAACAAGCTATATAGTATGCTCTTTGGTATAGGACCGTCATCGTTATTCATAATATTGTTGTGTTAACTTATTTGTACACTCTCATAGGCATCTGATTGCCTGTTGTTGTTAACTTGTCTAACTATTCTCAATGAACCGAAGTCTATGGAATACTTTTGTTGCAAAATATGATGGGCGACTGCTGATTTTTCAGGTTTTCCATATTTTAAGTGTGCTATGTGTTCCTTTTATCTTATTTCAATAGATCTTTTTGTCTGTCCATAATATTTTGCATCGCAGTCCTTACATTCGATTTCGTAAATTGTCTTTTGGACTTCCCAAAAGGCTCTGTAGTGTATGACTTGTTTCAAAAACCACCTCCATACCTAGTTCCTTGAAAATCTTTCCAAAGTTCTTGGTATGGAACTGAGATGTATTTATCTTGGTTTTTGTCCTTTCTGAAAGCCGAGATTTCGTTCATTCTTAACCTAAACTTCTTCTTCCTTATTATGTCATCTACAATACCCCTCGAAAAACCGTTAGTGGCTGCTATTTCCTGTATTGTACGTCTTTCTTTCATGAACCCGTCATGTGTTAGAGGAAAAGTCAAAAGACGATGCATCAAAAAATTCAACCCAGTACGTTTGTGCTGTCCATAGTGATGTGAACTATCATTAATATACCTGTACGTGCTTGTTTCTTTTCTAAATATATCGTATTCTAACCCTCCATGTTGGCTCCTCATTACCAAAACGTCAAAAAATGGTAGTTGTCCCTTATTTTCTAACTTATACGTGAATTATATTGACGGACATCTTTTATTTAAAATAGAAACAAAGTCCTTAACATTTAATTTTTTGGTATCGAATACCGTGAAATATCATCCACATACCTTAGCCAAATCCTAGGAAAATATTTCGACTTTTCTTTGGTTTCCATTTCGAATCTGCTCATAAACAGGTCTGCTAGGTAGGAGAACAAGAGGTTTTTCATGGCCGTTCCTTCCTGTTGTTCATAAAAGCAACCTTTTGTTTCATACACAAATTAGTAAGAGAAACGAATTCATCGATTTCGTAATTATTGAAATTATTTTTCTCTAGTAATTCCCTGAGGTATTGCAAGATCTATGGAATTGGGACGCTAGGAAATAAGGAACTAACATAAAAAAAACAAAATCTCACCTTCTTGCAGAACCATGTTTGATAGGTAGGAGCTCCAATAGCTGACACGATGGGGCGCATTGATTTTCCTGGTTTGTGAATTTTTGGGAGGCAATATAGTTTCGACACCCTTGGATTGGAAACTTGTTACTTCCGTTTCAGTTGAGGGGTAAGTATATTGTCGCATTTTTTGAGGACGTCTTTTACTTCGGCAATCATCTTAGGTAACGTGTTCCTGGACAATGTCGCATACGGTCCGTTAGTAATGAGAGTATTGACCCTTTCGTAGTAGTCCGATTTATCCAGAATTGCTACTTTGTTACCTTTGTCGGCTTTCAAATAAAAAACGTCCTTGTCTTTCAATCATTTGATAAGTTTCTTTTGGTTTTTCTCGTTGTTTATTGAATGCTTCCGTTTATCTGTTCACGTTTATCACGTTCTTGGAGATTTGATTCCTGACCTTTTCTCGAACATGTCCCTTCGAGGAATCGGGCATATATTGAATCGAACTTTCAACACTAGCAACGATATCCTCAAGAATTTTCTCGGAAGGCGGGATGCCAAATTTCAAACCATTGTTCAAAAGGTTGATCTCTTCCTTATCAAACGATTGTGATGAATGATTTTCAACAATATTCATGACTTTCGGAGTGGTTTCTTTCGGTTTATGCTTAGTTTTGTCGAAACTGCCAACATTATCGAAGAAATCTGTAGAATAGTTCAGCACTAAGGAAACTTTTCTCACCTCTCAATGCAATAAAACAGAATTATTACCATTGAAAGAGTTTTCAACCGCCTCAGGTTATAGTTATGAGGTTTTCTTACCCTTCGGAAAAGTTATCTTCCTCTTCAACGACGCCTATGCCTTTCCTTATCAAAATAAACTAAACAAAACGCTACACTGTAACATACGGTCTATTTTGAGAAATTCTCAGTCCCAGTAAAGATTCAATGTCGTCTCCGCTACCGATTTCCTAATTCTATTTTGGAGTCTGTGAACACAATGAAGGGTTCTCAGTGCGAAATTATAAATGGCCATCTTTGAATCCTCTGTTTTGTAGCTTTATAATATGCTACTTTCAATCTGAAAATTCCAGGAACACACTTTCGGGTAGTAGTTCTTTGAAAAATACCTTTTTTGGATAATGTATGATATTAGGATTTATATTCGATAAAATGGTGAAGGCGATGGTTTACCTGAAACTTATCATTTTCTATACAGATCAAGCAAGGTTTGGTATTTTTTCATGATTTTATTAGTAAAATGAAACGTTTTGAAAAGGGTTTCCTGTCTTCATTGAAAATAAGGGAAATACAAATAGGAAGTGTTTATACGTTGACAAAATATTACTTTTTCTTTCAAAGCTTAGAACAATACATGAAAACAAATACTTTCAAGCAATCAGGAACCTGGCATATCGTGCATCGAGTGCATTTAGTTCAAAATACAAATCTAAAAATATATACGAGCATATTGTTTTGTGTGTTCTATGAGTTGTGATCAAATGTCCTCGCAAAAACAACAACTTCATTAGAAACAGTTGAAAATACATTGAATGCCTCATAAAATCAACTCCGCGATGAATAAAAAACAAATCTGAAAATTCATTAGACATGTTTATGACTGTGCTATTCATTTGTAAAAACATATGTAATGTTTTATTTCAATTTGAATAACAACAATAGTACATAAGTAATTTCCTACAAATTTCTAAGACACTTCGAATGATAACAAGATTAGGATAAACAGAGGTAGAGAGATTTTCAACTTGTGAAAAGGAACTCAGGTAATCATCCTCAGGAGTATACATTCATTGACAGCAACAGAAACATAAAAAATAATGAATCTTGTTGATTAAATGGGATATAAAATGAGCTGTGAGGATTGTGACAAAAAATATATCGGTCAGACTAAGCAAGCCATTAAAACTCGTGTGAAAGAACACACATCTCAACATGTCTTGGAGAAAGGTAATGGAGTAAATGAAAACTGTCTGAAATTATTGAGATCGGTATATGACACCAGACTTTTTGATGCTTTTGAAAATCTTGAATCAGCAAAGTGTGGCATGTGAACTATGAACAGTGGGAAACATCCCATTCCAAAACGTCCATTGTTTACCCAAACAACCCACAACTTTTCTCTGCCAATACTGCAAAACCGACTTTTCAATCGGAACTTTTTTGGGCCTGCAGATACTTTCACTTTGTATATACTCGTTGAAGTTTCATTGGCCCCGATAAATTCCGAATTATTGCCGGTTATATTTCCATCGTAAAGTTGCATTCAACACGTTGTAAGGATATTTAAAAATATCTAGAATCCTTGGTGTGAATCGTTCGTACGATCACTGGCTATATGTATCCGATATGTGACATGGGCGTATCATGAGAAGGGGTTAGGCAAACTGAGTTGATGAAAATACGTCAATTAATAGAAATAATTTCGAAGAATATTTCATTAGATCTAATAACATATTTTACATTTTACATACTTTACATAACCTCAAAGGTAAACGGCTGATTAGGAACTAACTGTGAAACTAACCAAAAGAATGTGCAAAATGGGTTGAGGAAGGTTGCCTAAATCTTACCTCTTTTTACATTTGATTTTTTTACACCTTATAGGGAGAACCTGTGCAAAAGTACCGTAACCCTAAGAAGTATTGGTTATTTAGACAGATAAATCTAAATTTTAGTATCTGATATGGTGATATTAGACTGAGGTGAATCACTTTTTGTAAAGCGATGCAATCGGTACGATTTTGGAAACCAGTTGGCCCAAATCGTACCTTCAACTTTCTAAATCGTACCACCTTGGATAAAGTAGAAAATGAAGTGAATGAAACAATGAAATGGCGAGAGAAACTTTTATTCAATGCAGCATTTTCTTATACTTTTCAGATACAAAATGTTTCTCTTGGTCTGTGTTTTATCAAGAACTAGATACAATTGGAGCAAACAAATTTCTTGATTTTTGCCTGTGAGCCGACATAATTTTCGTGAACCCATTTATCACAAAGCATGCACTGCACCATGTCCTCAATTGAATTTTCCTTACAAACCGAACAAAACCAATCTTCAGGTTCTTCAGGTTTGTTTAAGATTACTAGATTTGGATCTGTTTTTGAAATGACAGCCTTGTTTTGTTTCTTCTTATCGGTGTCTCGGTCACTTTAATATCTTCAGATAAAGGCCTTAAATTCATCTGGAGCTCTTTGACCTTCTCTTTAGCCAATTTAAGCTCGTGACGTACTTCAATTACATTTTTGTAGGGGCTACTGGTTAATATAACTGCACTCCTGAATTAGAACATTCAGTTTTGAAGTTAAACTTGTTGGCCTGTTAGGTGAGGTTACTTCAATATTAAGAGTTTGAGTTTCACCCAAGCAAGTTTTCACAGTCTTCTCGATTCTGATCTAAAGTTATGTTGAGAAATTCTGCTAACAAAAAGTCTGACTTTTTAAAGATGGAGGAGTCAACGGGTCACACACCACTACATTTGAATCCGTTACACGAATTCTCAACGCAGCTTTACCATATAATTCAGTTACTAATTGTGAAATCTGATATTGAGTGACTCTCAAGCCAGAATTTGTTCGCAGCCATTTTTCTACTGCTTGGGCAAAGTAACTTTTGAAACGCTAGAAAAATGACCTGTCTAATGGCTGCAGTCGATGCAGCATAATTACTTCAGCATCTCGAGCGATTACCAATGCTGCAATATCAATGAAGTGCCGAAGCCACTTTACGAACAGATCTGAATTCATCCATCCGCTCTCTGACACATAAACTAAACTTCCAGGTGGAGTTCCAACAATCAATTCATTACACATCCTCATTCTTTTGAAAATAATCAGGAGTGGAATATACATGCTTGCTGCACTTGAACAGTACACAACAGTTGTATTGACACCTCTTTCTCCACTAGATATCGACCCTACAGCACGTTACCTCTTCTCAGCTATCACCTTCTGACATTTGTTTTGTACGGTGCTTACGCCTGTCTCGTCAATATTAAAAATAGCAGTTGCATCAATTTTATTTTCATCAATAGTATTCTTCAAAATGTCAAAGAATTCTTTGACATTGTCTTTAGAAAACCCTTGTGCCCTTGCCAAGGATGTAGCCTCAGGCTCACGAAGAGAGATGTCCTTGTGGCGTTTCATGAAGTTGTAATACCATTTTCCACCAGTGATCTGTTTCTCCTCATTAAATGCGTGAGGGATACCATTTCGAACAACAATTTGAAATGCAAGTCTACGCACGTCCGTTATTGTGAGCCCAAAGAAACACGCTTCTGGTTTTTTTTAGATGCCCCACAAGCTGTTGCTCTACATCCGTTGGTAATGTAGGGTTCCGTACTGTCTACAGCACTGTAAAACCAATATCTACGTTCCTATAAGCAGCTAGAGCTCTTTTCATATCATCTTCATTCCACGTTCCATACT
>WOGN01012461.1:0-12232 GCA_015342105.1 Leptinotarsa texana
TATATTTTTTTTTTTAATTTATACAGGAAAATGCGGTTCGACTGAGACAGTAAATAACCTATTTTGAAATATTCCATACATTTATCCTTCAAGTATTCTGGAATACTATATATGCTATATACTCATGTAGATAACTGATATGATAATAATTTTTCACTACAATTATTATTCTTATGCAAGAATTTTGAATTTCTTAAATCACACCTTCATCCAAACTGGTGAGACGATTCCTATAGAGTTCAATGGAGTTGAATAGTTGAATAGAGTTCAAAGGTTGAATTTTGATGACGCTAAATTTTCCCATAATAGTGTTTCTGAATCTTGAATATGGATCTATGTACACCTCGAATTTCTGACCCAGTTCACGAAATAAATATTTTCACTTTCAATATACATGAAACATAACCATGGTTGCGTTGACACTTTTAAACATTTTTCACAAATAATACAACTGTAAACTATCCGTAGACATATTTGAGAGCTGAAATGGCTTATGAGAATTCACTGGGATGAGATGATATATACAACTGAGTATCATCAGTTCAATGTGAATTAATTCAACATTTCAAGGTGGTCGCTTTTTATATACCTGAGTGTGAATAAGTTCACGCATAGTAGGAGGCAATTTTGTTGAGGCAAAAATAGTGATTTTTTAGCTGCCAAAAGAAGGAACTGAAACAAAAATATTAATTTCGGTTTTCCGACAGTGTTATGTTGACAATTTCAGTTGAGTGAACCGACCTTCACTATTTTGTTTTTTTGAAAAATAGGTCTAGCGATACTAAACCATAATATAATGAAGTGATGGTGGAAATGTATATTTAGTAGTTGCTAAGATTGACAATTAACAGATATTGTAAAGGTTGAAATACAGCCTCTGTGGTTTTTCATTGAAATTTCAGAAAATGCTTTGATCATGAAACAGTGTTTATGAGTTTTCAGACAATAACATATCCGTCAACTGTAACTGCATCTGATTTTTCTTGGCATCTAGAAGAAAGAAGAGAAATGCAATTTCAGTAATTTGTATATTCATCATGTAATCAAAACATATCTCAAGAGTGTCTACATGTTTTAAACACTAGCCTCCGTTTATACTTATGCCTTCTAGTTCAGCCTTGTTTTCAATGAATACGTATTTTCAGCACAAATACTCTGTTCAATTTCTCCATAGAGTAGAATGAGTGGAAATAATTCAAAACTCATTTTGGAAATTTTGTCATTCCGCTGATTTGTTTTTTTGACTAATATGGTCCTACATAGAGTCCATATGTATAATTTATACGAACTTTTTACAGTAGAATACAACCATCAGAATTATCGGATGAACGAAGCATCCCACGTCTTTCATAAAAAACTTCCAAACTAGCAATCTCCGTTTCCACATCGAGCAAAAGTCTTGCAATTTCGCAAGAGCCGAAACAAAGCCGACAACGGAGTCATTACTTTGCGCGGACGACAATAACCGCTGGTATCAAGACGTTTTCTCGGGGCTATAGCTCCAGCTGAAATTGACGTCCATCAAATCATTTCACCGACTGGAATTTGTTGTGTTCTGTTGGCGATATCGAAAATCTTTTCTAGGGGCAGCAGATATATTGGAAGAGAAAGGGATGGGGCAGAAATTGATGGAGGATAAAAGGTCTTACTTTGAAAGATGCAATAGCTTACTTCTTTTTTCATAAAGATATTCATGGATATATATTTATCGGATGCTTTTTTAAAATCATAAAAGTGTACAGGGTGATTCTTTATGAGGACTCATTTGAAGAATTTCTGAAACAAACGGATTGCAAATCTGAAAACTGAGGTTAAAAATTAATTTATGATGATCGATATGAGATTCGGTTTGAGTGGAAGAACAATAAAAATTATAAATTAATTTTTGAAGTGTGTTTTCTGAGTGAGATTATTTTCTATTTGAACAGTGTAGTTTTTTGACAATTGTCTCAGTGAACCGTATAGCAAAACATGGATATATTCTCTGTACTTATTTTACGTTTACTATGTCAATGTATATTTTTGAAACGTACTTTTTATATCTGTATATTGAGTTGTCTGCCACAGCGATCCTTGCTATGTGAAAAAACTCGCACCTATCGAAATGCACAGAAAAACCGTCACCGTTGGTATATTGGAAACTGTTTAATTCATTTGCGTTGAAAGAAAGAGATTTGTTCAATCGAATGAAGTCCGTGATTCTATGTTTAGCCACACATTATTTAATTTAATTTTTGCCTGGGGCCTAGAAACTTGAATAATACTTATATTGTGGTGACCACTGCTACATTTCATCTTAATCAGACAAAAACTTTCTCAGAAAGTTTATTCCACATACAAGCGTTCTCCAAATTGAATATTTCTCTAAACAATGAAATTCGCGGTGTATTGAATTGAACCTCAAAACGATGAGCAGCCACAGTCAGTCGCGTTTTTTTGATATGAACCGCTTTTGGTGAAAACAAATGAGCCGAGTCACTTAAAAACCTCCCATGAAAGTATATACACATACAAAACTTTCAACCGTTGAAAGAAGAGTGTGTGGGTATTTCCTTCTAATTTCTCTTTTTCCTTGTAAGTTTGAACAGTATCTGAAATCACCCCAAAATGTTCTTACTATTATCACAGAGAATAATCCGGCAGGGTATGATGAGTAAATGATATCCAAACAAGACGATGCTCTCCCATGTTTCCTAATGAATGTGTATAATCATTCAAAAGATAACATCAATGTGTTTTCGTATTTTCACGAAAATTTTTCCAAACATGTTTCAAATATATCTGTTAGAGTATTGGTACATCAGATGTTTTCTCCGTTTGGGGCTTTGGATTGTTGGAAAACAACCATCAATAGGCGACGTTCTATAGTATGTCATCCATATTTGTAATAAGGCGATCGAGAAACATAGAGAATCAAGAGCTGTTGCGCTTGATGTTTCTAAGGCCTTTGACCGTGTGTAGTATGAGGATTTGCTGGCTAAACTTCGATGCTATGGATTATCGAATCATTTTTGTGTAAGGTTCTTCAGCTTCCTGATCTTTTCCTGCAAGTGACCGTCGATGGATATCTCTCGAGTACCTTAACCATCAACGCTGGTGTTCCTTAGGGATCTAAATTGTCTTCAACTCTCTTTTTATTGTTAATCAACGATTTATTGGAAGAAACCAAGAATCCAATACATTACTTTGCTAATGACAGCACACTAGTATCGTCATTCCATTCGGATTCCAGGATATCGGCTACGAAGGCACATCTTCATTGGCAGCAGGAGGTTGCATATCCTAATGGGGAATTGAGGTGGAAGTAACTAAATCCAATTCAATTCCACGAAAAGCCAGACATCGGTTTTCTCCAAGAAGATTTATATCTCCGAAACGGATATAATAATGTCAGGTCAGACAATTCCGCTTCCTGCTTCGATAAATTTGTTGGTGGTTTGAATGGACACCAATATGTCTTGGCACAATCATGTCGCTGGAATTGCAAAGGCTGCTTCTCAAAAGCTTGGAATACTATTCTGAACCAGAAAACTGTACACACCTCAGCAACTTTTGATGCTTCATAAAGCTCAGATCAGACCTTCTTTGGAGTATCGTTCTCATATATGAAGCTCCGCCTGAAGCTGCAGGAATCCGCCTGATTAGAGGTGTGAGCAACACTTGGAACCTTGATAGTCTGGAACACCGAAAAAAGGTTCGAGATTTGTATCTCTTTTATAGATACTTGCACGGAAGGTGTTCAAGTGACATGGCATAATTGATTCCACCACGAGCGGTACAATATCAGAAATACGCGACAGACCGTGAGTGCTCATCGTTTTGAGGTTCAACTCAGTATACCTCGAACATCACTGTTTAAGAACTTTCCCATTTGGAGAACTACGTTTTGTGGAATGAACTTCCTCAGAACGTTTTTCCAAATGGATTTAATCAAGGATGTTCCTGTATTGCTTGTGTTTTTTCTTTGAAAAAAAACTGATTGTCAAAAAATAAAAGAATAAAAGAACACGGCATGCATACTCATATCTCATACTATAGAGCAGAAAATATAATGCAGCTCAACATGTCTTAATCGAAAATGTGTTTTGGAAGTATTTTCATCATCTACATAGCTAGTTGATAGCGTGAAATAGACTAAAAATGTAGATAGTGTTTCCAGCAGGAATATATCTTTTCGTGAACTGAGAAATATTTTTTGTGCCACCAAAACTACTTATCAATTTCTGAATAATTTCACAGATATAGTGTTTTCCAGACTGCAAGTATCTGAGAGGACACTTCAGTGATGGAAAATTTGGAAATTTGAATTATGTCATCGCATAAGATTACAATAAAAGCCAATGATGATAAAAATCTGAATATAATTTCAACGCTTTGTGAAAAAAAAGATATAAAAATATATGGATATGGAAAGACAAAGAAAAATGTTTCATTGTCACTGATTCACTTATTTATTTTGTAACGAATTTAAATAATTAACTGTCTTAAACAAATTTATTTTCACAATATTTCACTAGCACATCTATTTCATATACACACTCAGTTACTAACGTTCAATTTATCTTAACAATTTGGTAACCACTCGATTCGCTATCAAAGTACAGACTGCCCTACCTAGGGACTAGAGGCCGCTTATATAGCGGCAACGAACATTGTAGATTCCTTCTCGGCGTGTACGGAATTTTTGCGACTAATCAGACCGCTTCCTTTGCCTCTGTCGTGCGCCTGGTATGTGCGATAACTGTCAGGGCCCGCCTCAGATTCATTACAATATTTTTTCTTACATTTCTTTGTTATCTTCACAGTCAGTTTTATGTCTTTTTCACATTTACCAATTCCATCTGATAAAAGTAAGTATCATTAATATCGACATTGATTTTACATCTGAATTATTTCTTCAATATACTTTTAATTTTGAAATATCAATTCATTTTAAAAATCATTTCAAAATGTGCCTTTTGGCAGGAGTCATCTACTCGTTGAAGTGGAATGTACAACTTTGAAATAACTTATGAAGGAATATGAGATAATTCATACCGGACCACAGTGTATGTTATAAAGATCTATCTGAGTAATAAAAAGAGTATGCATTCTATGTGCAGTCACTTCACTACTTCTTACGATTTCAACACATATCCAACTCAAATGACACTGAATTGCATCCAGTTTAATTTAAATTCAAAATGTCTATACTTCTTAGAGATACGGTAGAGAGACATTTGTAATTAGGATTATAGTAAATATACTTAACTAGACAGGGTAATCACTAGTTCAAATGTCGGTCTAAGTTTTTAATCAGAACTTTTTTTAATTTCTGAAAGCAAAGATTTCTTGTTGATTCAACTCATTTGAGATTCGAGAAGATTTTGTTCAAATGATGGATTCGTATATTTTAAGTACATTAGTCATTAGGATTGACTCACAAATAAAGTGCCTTAGATTTTCAGTTCGCATATTAAAACAGTTTCAAAGTTATACTGGGTCTTCATTATCATCTGCTATGTATAATGTGTCCAATTTTTGATAAATTATGATCTGAGAATACCAAGTCGAACTCATGTTCACAACCACTCCAAGAAACTTCGTAATTCTTCTACTCTGAATCGACTTTCCGTCTAAGTGCAAGTACAGTTGAAAAGATCCGAAATAGTCCAAAAGTGTAATCGATACTATTCCTGTGAAATTTATAATAAAGTTTCAACATATCTCGTTTTTCCTTATTTGAGGATGAGGGCATTTTAACTGAAGTATTTGTGCAAACTCATGATATTTGATGAGTTCACAAATGGTGTTTATTAAACAAAATTTCTTGTGGAGTCATGACCATCTCAGATGAAGTTTTTTTTTTAATACTTATAATTGCAGAATGAGCACTATTTTTCTGTATAGAAAAACATTATGGCGCCCATAACAGAAAAAAAGTTGACGATGACTGTTATAAGATGAAACGTCGAAAAAAATCCGAACATGAAAACATGTAGCTGAAAAAAAGTACAATAGAAATATGTTTTTGGTTTTGAGCTATGTTGTCAAATAATGCTAGAAAAAAGTAAAAAAAAGAAATTCTTGATATTAATTTTTTTCCGGATATTCCTGGAAATATTCGAAATTCTTCTTTCCAAACAGTTTTTGTTATGTACAAAAAACGCAACTTTGTCCCAATTTAAGCTTCGACGTATCTCATGTAGTTTACGAGATCACAATGGTGGGAGTCGAATTTGAATTACACTGTATTGTTTATTGTTTAATGCGGAGGGCAAAGTATTCGTACATATGGAGAACATTTGATATTAACCATTAATCATGGGATGTTACTCAGCTAACAACTTATCAGTCATCAGGAAGCTTATTAATAAATAGTAATTGCATGTAGGTACTTTAGATTCGTATGGTGGATCAATCTCCCATCAACTAATAATTTGCATTCAAATCATGACAAATCATGAAATATGATGTGTCCATTAATTTTCTCTCTTTATTTGACATGATAATTTGACAGAAGGCGTGATTCGAGGGCAGTTCTGCATCTTTTTCAGAAACGTTTATGCATAATATTAAAAGATGCATTGAAACTCAATTAAAAATGAAATTACTTGCTATGTATCATACTGTAAAAGTGTTTGCAAATTGGATTCTTTCCCCTGTTTTGTTTTATGTAGTTTTTTATGGTACTTCCTTTTTTATATTCTATCCTGTACAAAGATAAGAGAAGAATATTCTCGCAGGGAATGTATGAATTTTATTCACATTAGAGTAATAAATAGTTTATGGTAGCGGTTGTTCATATTAACTTCCCTCATCAACCCATAAATAACAGTGGCGACGAGGAAAAAGAGAAATAATGTCGAATCTAGGACATATTAGAGAGTTTGATCCTCAAACTAGCGATTGGACCATTTTCATCAGAAGGATGGAAAACTATTTCATAGTAAATGGAATAACAGATGCTGACAAAAAACTTGCGATTTTATTAAATGCACTCAGTGAAGAAGCCTATAAACTGATATATAACCTATCCTTGCCCAACAAACCTGAAGACAAGGATTATAAAAATTTGATAATCTTGTTCAACGATCATTTTAAGGATAGTGAATCCATTTTTGCTCACCGATACAAATTTTACAATGCAGTAAAGTCAACTCAAGAAAGTTCCGCCGAATGGGCCGCAAGGGTACGAAATCTTGCTTCGAGTTGCGAATTTGAGTCAACAATGTTGGATATGCTTTTGAGGGATCGATTTGTTGTTGGATTTGAGAAGGGTACTGTTCAGGACAGACTTTTTGAAGAGAAGAAGGACTGTAAATTTTCAGATGTTATTCGCATAGCTTCGTCCAAAATGGCAGCTAGGCAGAATACAGTATTGGAAGGGCCTGTAGTAAAAGTTGAACCAAGCATTCATCACGTGTCTCATGACCGGAAGAAACGTCACAACGCACTTCCAGCTCAACAGTTCCAGAATCAACCTTCAACAAGTGGTGGTGCTTGTGCGAAAATTAAATGTTCTGTGTGTGGTAGGAGTAATCACTCTACCAATTTGTGTCGATACCGCGATTTTTCATGCAATATATGTAAAATTAAAGGTCATTTAGCGCCTGTTTGTCCGAATAAACAGAAGAAAAAGAAAAATTTTCAAAACTTTCTGGAAGTAAATGATGAAGACTGTTTTACAATTTTTTCATGTAACGTAAGTAATGAACCCTATTTTGTAAAAGTGGTTATAGATGAAAAAGAATACTCTTTTCAACTAGATTCGGGAGCTAGCATTTCAGCAGTTTCAGAAAAGTTTTATTTGAGTAACTTTCATAATTACCCAATGATTTCAACAGACAAAGTTCTGCATTTTTACAATGGAAATGAAATGAGACCATTAGGTATTTTTCAAGTCAAAATAATTTATAATGATATGTGCAATGATATTGATATATTTGTTATAAAAAATGGGGCTACACCAATTTTAGGGCGCGATTTCATGAGTTTATTTAAATTAAAAATTGCATCAGTCAATTATTATTCAACTACTCCCACTAGCGTTGATGAAATTATCAAAAGGTACGATGCATTATTTTCTCCTGGGCTTGGTACTTTTAACAAAGGTACTGTAACTTTAAAATTAAAAGACGAAGAGGTATCTCCTAAATTTTTTCGTGCAAGACCCTTACCTTACGGTTTGCGAGATAAAGTGAACGATGAAATTGATAGATTGGTTGAGATAGGAATTTTGAAACCTGTTGATTTTTCAAAATGGGCAACTCCCATTGTACCAGTCATTAAAAAAGACGGTTCTGTTCGCATATGTGGAGATTTCAAAATTACTATCAATCCTGTTCTTGAAATTGATCAGTTTCCACTTCCTCGGATAGATGATTTATTTTCACGATTACAGGGGGGTGCAATATTTTCTAAAATTGACTTATCGCAGGCCTATGCTCAAATACTTTTAGATGAAAACTCCAAGGAATTAGTCACAATTTCAACCCATAAAGGTTTATTTCAATACCAACGATTACCATACGGTGTTGCATGTGCTTGTGCTAAGTTTCAAAAAATCATGGAATCTTTGTTACAAAACATAGAAGGATCAGTTGTTTTTTTGGACGATATTCTTGTGTGTGGTAAAAATGATTTTGAACATAATAGTAGGCTTGACAAAGTTCTGTCTCGTTTGCAAGAAGTAGGTTTGAAGGTTCGTGTCGATAAATGTGATTTTAATAAAGCAGAAGTTCAATATTTAGGTTACATTATTAATAAAGATGGATTGTCTACTTCTCAAGATAAAATTATTGCCATTGAGAAGGCACCGATTCCAGAAAACATTACTCAGTTGAAATCTTTGTTAGGAATGATAAATTACTACGGAAAATTCATTCCCAATCTTGCAACAGTTCTCAGTCCATTATATAATTTATTAAAAAAGGATGTCAAGTTCATTTGGAGTAAAAAATGTGATACTGCATTCAAAAAAATTAAAAATTTGTTAAGTTCTGCTCCAGTATTAACACACTATAATCCAGAATACGAATTGAGACTGACAACTGATGCAAGCCCTTATGGAATAGGGTGTTTAATAAGTCACATTTTACCAAATAATGTCGAAAAACCTATAGCATATGCAAGCCGTACCTTATCTGTAGCTGAAAAAGGGTACAGCCAAATAGAAAGAGAGGGACTGAGTATAATTTTCGGTTTGTGTAAATTCAATCAGTATCTTTACAATAGAGATTTTACATTGGTTACGGATAATAAACCGCTTATGGCAATTTTTAATCCAAAAAAAGGTATTCCTCAATTTTCAGCGAATCGACTACGCCGCTGGGCAGTCATATTATCAAATTATCGTTACAAAATAGAATACGTTAAGTCCGAAAATAATTCCGCAGATTTTCTTTCACGTTTACCCTTGAATATAAATGTGGAAGATGAACGGAAATCTGTTGATATTGATTATTTCAACTATTTTGAAACTGAATTAACTGCAGTGAATTTTGAGCATGTTAAGCAACATATACGTTTTGATGAAAATTTACAAAAGATAATCAAATATGTAAAATACGGTTGGCCGAAAAGCTCAAAGAATACTGCAAGATTCAAACAATTTTATCCAATCAGGCATGAATTATCGATCGAAAACAATATTTTATTATGGAATCATAGAATTGNAAACTGTTAAAAAATCCTTACAGTATGCTCTAGGTACAAATAAAAACATCGATATTTCTACAGCACTAAATGATTTTTTTTGATTATAGAAAGTCTGTTCATTGAAAAAACTAACGTATCACCTTCAATATTAATGTTTGGCCGCGATATACGTACAAAATTCGATTTATTGAAACCTCCTATAGACGATATCAAAAAAAGAATAGAAAAACAATAGGTAAAACAAATTAAACATTTTGGTGGGAAGGAAAGACCAATATTTAATATAAATTAAAATGTTATCGTACAATAAACAAGGTAACTTGGATATTCACTGTGGTTAAAAAAATATTAGGTAAATGTATTTGTACATATATAGTTTTTGTTCCCGAAATCTATCGTTTATGGAAACGTCATACAAACCAGATATTAAAATCAAACATTTACCAATTCATGACGATTGTGAAGATGCAGAACAAGATCATAAAAAATCTGAAATTTCTGAAAGCGGCGGTTCGGCTTCTGTTGATAAATCGAGTACCACTGTAAATATTTCCAACTCTGAAAACCAGGGTTCTACAAGTAGTACTAGTGAAAACTTTGAAAGACCAAAACGTGTTATTAAACCACATGATATATTAACTTATACCTGATGTATGTTTATTATTAATAATATTTATATTTTATAACTTGCATAATCATAATTGTATTCTTCAAATTATATAACTTGATTATGCTATGTATGCTATGTATCATACTGTAAAAGTGTTTGCAAATTGGATTATTTCCCCCGTTTTGTTTTATGTAGTTTTTTATGGTACTTCCTTTTTTATATTCTATCGTGTACTAAAATAAGAGACGAATATTCTCGCAGGGAATGTATAAGTTTTATTCACATTAGAGTAATAAATAGTTTATGTTAGTGGTTGTTCATATTAAATACCCTCATCAACCCATTAAGAGCAATATTTATTAAACATATATTTTTCTATATCTTTTTTAATAAATTATTATTAGGAGAAGAATTTTAGTCGCAGTTGAACATATCGATTATACTTTACTATAGATTTCAATTTTTTCTTAATCCCTTTGTGTCTCCCCGTCAGAAATAACCAAAGAAAACAAAATCAAAGTAAGCTGAATTGCATTTTGAATCGAGGTTCTAAAAAATCAATGAATTTGTTGAAGATAAAAACGTTTTCACGAACGATTAACTTTGCACATGTAATAGAGAAATAGAATATTTCTCTTTCTTATTTTCTCCAATCATGCATCAAAACTGATTATTTATTTGCCAAAAAGTCGACATCGTGTCTTTTGAATTTCTCGGTGAACATTTTATCACCTTTCCGCAAATAAATCAATGACGACAATATAAACTTTTAATTGTCATCTGTCTCGAGAGATTTTCTAATGGCACGATTGATCGTGATGATTGAAAAACTTCATTCACTTCTACGGAACGAATTGTATTCAGTCGTTGTGCGTGACAACTGAGAGTTATCTGACCACATTCATCTTGTGTGATTCATTTCACTTGGTAGAGGAAAATAAAGACATCCTCTAGCAGTGTATAAAAATATTCTTATAAAACAGTTGTCATTGTAGTGTCAGCATGACGATTCGCAATCACGTACTTTGTTTTTCCTTCGATTGATTTTCTTCCGCTTGTTCGAAAAGATTTCTCGAAATTCAATGCTCATACACCATTTCACTTTATTTACAGAAGAAATCATCCTGGAACGTTTAAATTTTTCATTGATTCAACCTATCCTAATCCACACTAATCCACCCCACTATTCCTAAAAGTCAGTGTCGGGTTAAGTCAGCGCTGGGCCCGTAGCAAATTCTGGAGAGAGGCCTAGTTTGCTATAGGTTCTCAAATTAAGGGTATTAAATAAAACAAAACTGTTGCAAATAAACTTTTCTGGACTTTTCTGGACTGGGTATAGAGATGACCTTTTCATATATCGATTTTTTTAGGCAAATCATATTCTATATGATATGTTCTTAGCTCATCGTGTTTCAACGTAACGTTGAAAAAGAACTATCCACAGCAGTTTAGAGATCATGAGAGGCAAGTAAATACGAAAGGCAATGATTTGATGAAAGTTAAAAAAAAATAAACAGTTCCTCTTCTTTTCGAAATAAATTGGATATTATATAAGGTCATACCTCTTTAAGTACAAATATTTTAAGGGTGTGTTCGGGCTATAAAACTGAACAACTTTCGTTAAGAAACATAGGTCGCAAAATTTTGGTATTTCCATAGTTGTTGCAGCAACTTTGTTCTTCCCTGACAGTTCAGATGACCAGATCTTTCGAAGTTTGTGCTGATACTCGCCACGGAGAGAGTTTTTCACTGCAGTTACCTCTTGTGAGTGGCTTTGTTCCACGCCGGGGTAAGTATACGTCTCTCCGGCATCCAGATGGTGTAGGATGCTTCCATCTACGAGCTACACATCTTCTCCGTAGTCTCCGCATCATCCTCTTTTGAGATGAACCATTGCACATTTGTCTATCCCAAATTTCATACCGATAGCATGCGTGTACTCTTCCACCACCCTCAAGGACTGATGGAGATCCTTCTCTCCAG
>WOGN01012472.1:0-14782 GCA_015342105.1 Leptinotarsa texana
TCAAATCATTTTCTAGAAAATGTAAATATCGCAATCCATTGAGATTTTCATTGAAAAAGTAAGGTCCTATGATGCGGCCATTGAACAATCCACACCATACATTAATACCCCAAGTAGTTTGAAAATTACTTTCGCGGACCCAGTGGGGATTTTCTTGAGACCAATAGTGATTGTTATGTCGATTCACAACTCCATTATTGTGGAATCGCGATTCATCGCTCCACAAAATTTGACTGAATATGTTAGGACTTTCATGTAATAATACCTGAATACAAGCAATGAATTCAAGTCGTCTTTCAAAGTCCGTGGGTTTCAAACCTTGTACCAACTGAATTTTGAATGGGTGGTATTTATTTTCTTTCAGAATTCTCTGTACATTAGATTTACTCCCACCGACTTCTTCTGCAAGAGTACGGGTAGAAACATGTGGATGAATAATAATATAAGCCAACACATTGATCTCTAAATCTTCAGTTCTAACAGATCTCGTATGATGACCATGCTTTATAGTAGAAGGAAATGACCCAGTTCGCAATTTTTCTACAACTCTCGAAAAAGTCATTCGTGACGGAATGGGTCTGACTGGAAAACGTTCTTGGTATAGACGTTGTGCTTGACGGCAGTTTTTTTGACATTCCCCAAAAATTAATAACATATCAATGCAATCACTTGGACTAAACGCGAAAGGCATACTGGAGTTTTCAACACATTTACTGTTTTGCAAAGAATCACTGAATCACGATTTGCACGAAAAATATTGAAGAATCCGTTTTCATCAAAACGTGGTTTGTATTTTCCCAAAAATATTCCCTAGAATCCTAAATATCGTCCAAACGCCTCGCTTTACTAAAGAAATTCAATGAATCACTTCAATTCCCTATCCAAACCATAATATATGAAACTTATTACCATCGAAATTTTTTTTCTTATCACAGTACCATCATTTATATAAAAAAATTGAATTGACTTTCATTTCATGTTACAGTCATCTTTTCTGTTAATACTAAGGTTCATAGAATTAAAATATGTTCTCTAATTTCTGCGATATTCCGTGTGGGAGTTTGAGGACTTACTCAGTTTATAACTGAGTCAACCAGGATTCCTGACCGTGATGTAGAATATGCTAGTCTTCTGAATCTATACCTAACAACCAATCCAGAAGTTTATACAGTCACCATAAGATATCCATTAGGATCTTCTGGCCACAAACTCATTTCATTGTTGGCATTACAGATCTGCTGATTAAGAGGATCTTCAGGACCATTTTCGAATTTTCTAGATGTTTCTATCAGCTCCAATGATCCATTAAAATTACTTATGAAATCACGGAAGTTATTCTATCATCCATGGACGCATATATTATTTTTTCAAAGAAAGGTACTTCTAACGGCAAACCTTGGTTCAACAAAAATTGCAAGTACAAAAATCTCGCATACCGGCAGTGGTGCAAAATCTCAGTGCCGAAAACCGAACAGCTGCAAACTTAGAATAAATGAAAGCAAATTACTTCACAATCAGGGAATTAGGGATAAACTACTTGCCAATCCCAAAGGGTCTAGATCCTACTGGTCGGTAGCTAAAGCTGTTGAAATGAAAACTTCTACTACAAAATCTACAATTCCACCAATAACACAAGCGGATGGTTCAATTACAACAACAGCCATAGAAAAAGCATATTTATTAGCTGAAAGTCCCACATCAAATTTTCTGGGAAAGGCACCACCCACTATTCTCCTACTAGAAGTCACAATGCCAAAAATTACTTTTCGACAACGTCTAGTCAGACGAAATCTGAAACAAGCTCAATATCAACAAGTCGTTTGGTCCTGTTGAAGTGCCCGTTATCGTACTTAAAAAAGCGCAAATCTCCTCACACTAGTATTTTTCAGACTTTTCAACCTGTCATACAAGGAAGGGGTTTTTCCTTATTGTTGGAAGATTGCTCGCGATCAGCCTATCCCCAAAAAGGGCAAGAAAACTCTTCCAAATAACTATAACCAGTCGCTTTACTCTCAGTGATATTAAAAATCATGGAGAAAGCCGTAAACTTCCATATCTTCAGATATTTGGAAGGTTTTAATATCTTGAGCAATCATCAAGATGTCTTTCGGAAACAAAGATCAACAGACGACCATCAATCATATGTTACCCATATTTGGAATAACGCAATCGAGGAACATGGAGAATCATGAGCTGTTGCGCTTTATATTTCTAAGGCATTTGATCGTGTGTGACATGGGGGTTTGCTGGCCAAACTTCGGATTCCTGAAAGAACGTTCCCTGCAAGTGGCCGTCGATGATTATCCTTCATATACCCATCAACGCTGGTGTCCCTCAGGGATCCTTATAGAATCCAACATTTTTTTATTGTATATCAACGACTTATGGAAAAAACAAGAATATGATTTATTGCGTTGCTGACGACAACACACTTGTCTCGTAATTCCATTTGGTTTCCAGGATATCGGCTGCGGATGCACATCTTCACCGACAGCAGGAGGTTGTGACTCTTAATGAATCTAAAAGTTATTTCGCAATGGGGTGAAAGTAGTCAGGTTCGATTCAATGCCACAAAAACCCAGGCATCGGTTTCGATAAGTTTATTATAGGTTAAAATGAACTAATATGTCTTGGCACAATCATGTTGCTGGAATTGCAAAGGCTGCTTCTCAAAAGCTTGGAATACTGTTCCGAACTAGAAAACTGTACACAACTCAGCAACTTTTGATGCTCAGATCACAACTTCTTTAGGGTATTGTTCTCATATATGGAGCTCCGCCCCTAAGCTGCTGGATTCCATCCAGAAAAGAGCCATCCGCCTGATTGGAGACGCGAATATCACTTGCAACCTTAACAGTCTGGAACATCGAAGAAAAGTTGGAGATTTGTCTCTCTTCTATTTTCACGAAAAATGTTCAAGTGACTTGGCATATTTGATTCCACCAAGATCGGTACATATCGGAAATATGCGACGGACTGTGGCTGCTCATCGTTTTGAGGTTCAACTCAGTACACCTTGAACTTCACTGTTTATGAATTTCATTTGTAGAACTGCGTTTATGTGGAATAAACTTCCTGAGAACGTTTTTCAAAATAGATTCAATCTCCAGCGATTCAAATCCGATGTGAATCGCACTGGCGTAGTGCTTGGGTTTTTTCCAAAGAAGTGAGATGCCCTGTATACAGGGTGTATGTCTCAATGAGGAAAAATGTCATTATTGATTTAAGGAAAAATATACTTCAAAAAAAGTTTGCAACAACTGAAATCTGAAATGCAACTATGTCAAAAACATTTTGCTCAAAAGAGTGAATTATCTTTATTTCTAGCAATGTCAAAAATTATTCCCGAAGAAAATTGATCATAGCTAAAATTGATTTGAAATATGCCATTGCATTGATTTACAATATCAATGAAAAGTAACTGTAATCATGTACATGTAGAAATATTGAGAAAAGAAAAAGTTATTTTTGGAATCAACCAAAATTAAAAATATTGAAAGTAAAAAACAAAATCTGATTTTTCATTGTAAAATGAAGCAGTTTGCATACTTGAACAGGATTTTCAGTTACGATCCATTTTTTTCATTAACAATAATAACTGAATTGAAAGGGTAATATTTTAGGAGTGATCAATCATTGATAGAGTGTATGGCTTTCTACTACTCCATCTAAAATGGTTATATTTTTAGTAGTGACTAATTTTTGGAAAAGGAAGTTTTTGGCTTTCTACTACTCCATCTTGTGAGAAAATAATGTGGGAATCTTCTAAATAAAAGAAGAAAGTAATCAATTTCAAAATATGAAACTCTATATATGGATATGTAGATCATGCAAAGGAGTAACTTTCAGACACAAACTGGAAGGAAAAGCCCTCCTAAAACAGCTACTTTCATATATACATTGAATTATACGAAAGAAAAATTCTTTGCAAACAAATACTTTCACATGAACACCCAATTATAATACAGAAGATACTATTCTCTACTCAGTATGTATTCCAAACAATTGTTACGGAATAAATTTAGATATCATTCACAGGAGTTTTAGACTAAATGAATGGTAAAAAATTGCACTTACATAGAACACTGTCATCTTTACTGATACACACCGACGTTTCGCCGTAAGACACTTGCCTTAGGGCTTTTCAGTGCCAATCTGGATAACATTATAAGAAAAAACACACAATTCATTTATGAATTACGATTTTTTTATGTCACGAAATAAGTTTGATCTACTTATGTCATCGATGACATCGTAATGACATTCATTCATCTATTGATTACTTCCTTCCTTTCTTTGGAATATTCCCACATTTTTTTAACAAGATGGAGTAGTAGAAAGCCAACACCTTTCTTTCCCAAAAATTCATTTCAAGTTTTGTTTCTTGCAGAACTACTTATGGATAATAACTTTTTTTAAAACTAACGTTAACAAAGTTTTTCATATGGTCCCAACTTGTCAAGACAAATCATTATTGCCAAAAAATCACGAAAATTCATTCCTTTTCTGATTCACAATTTCAAAAATCTAATAAAAATAAAGAAAATATTTTGTCTATGTTTACATAGACATATTTTCAAATTCAATCATCCATATCATCAGAAATGTTGATTTGACAAAGCTTGGTAATTCTATAATGTCATGGTGTCAGAATTTTTGCACCTCTCCCGTATAGCTTTCTGCCTTCTTATTTTATTCATTTATACAAATTATCATTATAATAGTTTAATTTTACATCTTTTCAAGATGTCTGTAATTGAAATTTTAACATGTAGATAATTTTTTTTACTTTTCGCAGTATTTTCATTGGAACAACGATAAAAATAAAATGAAAACAACAATAAAAATTAATTGGCGCTCCGGGGCGATAAATTAGTTCCATGGTAGATATTGAATATGTTTTTGTTAAAATCCTAACCATTGGCGCAATAGGATTCGCTTATCGATGATATTAGATTTTACTTTTCCTCAAATTTCATTCCTTTTATAAATTTGCAAAGTTTTCAGTTTTTCTATCAACATAGAATTTTATGAAAATCACTTTTTCCAATTCAGTATGTACTCAAACATTCGTTGTTGAATGGAATAACATATAATTTACAATTCTTATTACTCCATCACCACCTTTCTGGATGAGGTAGGAAGACCTATCTTATTTTGAAAATTCGAAAACCGCCAATAAGAATAAGCGAAATTTTATATCGTGTAGCATTCCTGATTCCATTCCACAAGGAGAGTTTGGAGAACAAACTGATTAGGACATAGTGATTTTTGTATAATGCGAAGTTCATATCAAAATTGGTGTTTCGAAAGTACTTTTTTGTAATTCATAGCTTACGAGTATATGGAAGTAGTTGTTTCAAAGGGACTTTTCCTTCCAGTTTGTATCTGAAAGTGAAGAGAGTAAAGAATTCATTTTGAACTTAATTGCTTTTTTCCCACCTTAGGAAGTTTCCTATCATTTTCATATAAATATGGAGGAGTGGAAAGTAAAAATATTTATATACAAAACCTAATCTCTCCTAAAAAGTATATTTCTTTCAAATTATTAAAATGTTTATATTTGAATCATCTGCTATAGAAGTACTCAAGATGAAATAGTATTTTTTCAGCGAAAGGTAATGATAATAAATTAATTTTCAATGATTTAGAATTGAACATATTCCCGTAAGTGAATCTAGTTATTCAACTGACTGCACTAATTAAGTAAAATTGTTCCTATCTAAAGCATGTGAACCAGATTTCAAAAACACAAAGGATTCGTTTTTACTGTCGTTAATTTTTGTAAATAAACTGTGAGAGGATACATAATTTACTTGAAGTTGAAGCAATCATTACAATCAGTTGATGTAATATCTGTCCATATACGTGTGTATTATAAAGTTGCCTCATTCCAACCTAGTATTCGGCATTATTTAAAGATGCGTGTAGGTGTGTTAAGTACTTAAACAAGTATACTTTAGATATGGATCTGTGTACTGCACGGAGGATTGGGTCTATGGCAGGGAAGTGAAACAGGAAAAAACATTTCTCTTATTTGTCATCAACTTTTAAGTTACAGAGAGAAAAGTAGTTTCTTCAGGGAATATGTATGTCTTGATAAGTATAATTTGAAACCTCTGACTAATGAATTCATTGAAAACACTGATCACTTACCTAGGGGATTTAAGAAATGAGCTGTGAGGATTCCTACAAGGAGCATGTTTCACATTTTCGGTTTCATAGACCATACCATACCAACAAGCCAAGGAGAACTGCCATAGAGTAAGTGAGGCATATTTGAACAACAAGATTTCAGATGCCTGTAAGAGTTTGAAAATCGAAATATGTGGAATGATATCTATGAACGGTAAATCTATCACAGGTAGCAAAGAGATAGAAGTTAGTCAAGTAGTGGATAACATTAGGAACAATAACAAAATATTAGAAATTAATTCAATGACCCTCATTATGTGAGGTGATTATTTGTCTAGATGCATATAAAAACTTTAACAGAAGAAGTGACTAACATCTACTGATGATGCTAAATTTGTTATCAAAACGCGCGTCGAAAGCCAGCATGTCTGTTCTGGTGAGAAAAAAGTATTCTCAATAGAATATGTATGTCAATAATCGAATTAACTAGCCTCATATTACATTCTGTCAGAACAATATGTCATTCTTGGATATGGAATTGTAACAAAATGAGATTAATTATGTTGTGTGGATGATTATTTGAAATAAGCTGATACGAAAGAAAATCATCGTTTCAAATGGAACCGATGATTTGCTTTCGATGACCAAATATATTCGGGACATTAAATATAAAAATATGTTGTGTAGAAAATTCATGTGAATGATATCTCATGAAGAAAATTTAATTTTTATATGACTCAATACCTATCATATCATAGTTATTTTAGATAAATCTTTTATTTTCTTCAATATCTGAAATGTAGCCTTTAGATGTTTCATGTTCGCTATACTTAAATGAAGAAGTGAAATCTAGTGAATGGTATCACGAATACTGGTTGATATTTATTCAAACTTGTTAACTATTGAATTATTGGTGTAATGCAGATTTTCAATAATGGGGAAGATTAGATCAGAACAGATGGAAAAAATTGAATCGTCATGAATCGTTGACACCCGCTAATGAAATTGCTCTAAATTGCTCTTAGTGGTTGATCATCAACAATTCGTGCTTCATTAAAATTATGAATTAATAATTAACTATCATATATTCTAAGCTCATATTAATTCAACATGGTTTTACTAAAACTTTTTGAGTTCTTTTACAACTTTGAATTTTACTAGAATGTTAAGTTACAAAAATCAACCGAAATTATGGTTTCAGGTATATTTCTCGAGTAACAGTGACTTTTCTTCAAAAGATCACACTACTTTTTTCGATAAACTGAAGTGATTATCATGAAACTGAAATGTGATTATCCTAATTTATGGGGGAAGTGAAAGAAGCACAAGAAAAACGGTAACAAACTTTAATGTTTGTGTTTCAAAACATATTTGGTAAAATAGGCATATTTTATAATTAAAAAAAAATGTGTTAAAAATATTTTGTTCCGTTAACCAGCTGTCGCTTCCCTACGAACGACTACCCTCAGAAGTTGAAACTTATGCGAGCTAAGGATTAACGAGGTCTTACCTTCTTCAGTAATGTTTTAGCAACCTGTATCGAAGAATTGAACTTTGTTACAGTTTGGAGGATATTATTAATCACAAGCGAATTATTAGTTTGAAAAATATTTGTTTTGGTCATGAGTTTACGTTTTTCTTCGATAGACATATCGATATAAGTAATTGTCATTACTGGGTGGTGAGAATCCCTGACATTTTGAAAGGTTATACACGAATTCCACAGCAAGTTATTGTTTGTGATGAAAGTTCTTGGAAATAAGGTTACTACACATGTATTTATTGAATAAAAATGTAACTGGTTAGGTCTTCTAATTATTTTTTGACGAGGTATTCGATTTGCTGTTTGGTAAATCAAGTTATATTTCAAAAAAAATATTTTTTTTCCACTTTTTTCTTGCAGGAAGGTGATGGTTGAATGGTAAATTTTCTGGTAAATATATTATCAAAATAGGGACAAACACCCCTATACTGTTTATTTTAACGCCAATTTAAATCGGTTATTTAACAAAAAAATCTTCGAAATTTTGCAAAATTGATCATAAAAATAACTGTTTGAATCTGTTTTTCCGTTAACCAGCTGTCGCACCCCTAGGAACGACAACCCTCAGAAGTCAAAACTGAGCTAAGGATTAACGAGATCTCACCTTTTAACGTGTGATTCCGTGTGACGATAGCAAGTGAAAATCGATCGTACAGACTAGGGTTTGAACCACCTACCAACACGGCATTCAATTCGGGAGAGTGAACAAAGCACCCACGTCGAACCACTTGGCTACTGACCGACCAAAACTCTATATACTACTTCCATTTTGAAAGTTTGCCTGTGTTCCTCTCTACCTGAAGTGTTCGATATGTAATTGATAGGTAGAATATACCAAATGAACAATTCCCATATCAGAAAAATATAATATTTCACAATACGCATTTCTGTAACCAAGTTAGCATAACCAGGATGATGAAGACGCAGTCATCCTCCTCAGCATCCACAGATATTCCAGTTGATTGGTCTTTATTGAGGTTGTCGGATGTTCAGGGTTCTAAATTTTTATTTTAATGACCACAGCAACCTTCATATAGAGGGCATCTGCAAGTCAGCAGTAGAGTCAGTCATGTAGGGCTTTTTCGCTTTTGCTTGTTTCGTTTTTGTTTCTCCTGACACAGATTCAAAATTTGCTGTTCAAGAATTTGGTGCAGGACAGATTTATAAGATATTCTTGAAAAGGTGGTTCCTGGGTGTGCCACTTAGCTCCCAAATTTGTTAACAGGATCAAAAGTTACTGAACTGAAAATCTCGTGTCCTTGATCCGATGTCAAAGGGATGGCAGTTGGCGGTCAGTGACCGATATATCAAATGTTTCGTTAGTGACACTGAGTGAGTTCAGAATCATACAACATTTCGGATCAGACACCTGCAATGTAGAATGCGACCTTTATTCAAAGGAACTCTTATCTTCACAGGTGATACCTGACTCGGTAGGGGTATTTTAACACCTCCCGCTGCAAAGCGGTTGTGCAGCACTAGTTTTATCTTAAAAAGTAAAAATCACTTGAATCATTCAAAATCAAATGTAATTGGCAGATTAGGTTCACCGCAATCTAATGGGCACGTACACGATACGATTCGACTTCATTAGAAATGGATAAGTCACTTCTGGTACAAATTGTGGAAGTTTCACATCTTGTCTCAGTCAGAGACAATCATCAAAGGTATAATCTAAGATCCAGTAGTAATTACAACATTTTCATATATTCTCGGCTCTCTAATGGATCGTTGTCTTCAAAACAAGCTCTTTTCCAATCAGCAGAAATGCAATACTCTTCTGAAGCAAATGAACGTTAAAAGTTCAGGACAGTCTCCATATACCTACACAGTAGGTTTAATGGACTGACGCCTATCAGAGAACAACTACTCCCCTGGTTAATACCACGAAGGGCGTTGGATTATACCCGACAGGCGTCAGTGCAGGAATCTTTACAGAAAATTTCCTGCAATTGGCAATACAACTGAAAAAGTCNCACACTTGCAGACCGGTTTCGGGCTCATTAGCCACTCGTTAGTGCAAGATAGTGACCATCATCGACCTAAAGTCAATGATATTCCAGAATTGAAAATCGGCCCACTGACTATTAAAAAAGCAATACTCTTTTCGATGCGCGTTTCACCAACTAATTTGGCGTCTTCAAGAAATGATTTTGCCGATAGATAATAAAAAAGTGTAATTCATAACCTTACCAAAGAGTTAAAGTTCTGCCACTGTCAGAAAATGCGGCGAACAATGCAATCATAATATTATATTTATGTCTCTTGGCTATCCCAAGGTTTCTGTTAGCTTCTGAAGTGGGAAGAAATTAGATTGCGGAACTTCAATTCTCAAATTGCATCGGACGATTAGACTTGAAATGAAGGACAAACGGATAACCGAGAAAAAAATAAGTCATTTTGAAAACTGAATAAACTATTAAATTTTTGTTTTTCAGAACCAACTTTAAATAAACTTTAGTGGAAGGTTAGATCAAGCTTAGCATAGATGCAATTAAGAGAAATGCAGAAAATTGTGATAAGAGATGATTTACTATTTGATAAATCAAGTTATATTTTCAAAAAAATTTTTTTCCACTTCTTCCTTCCAGGATGGTAATGAAGAAGAGAATGCAAAATGCAGATGGCTGTCTATCTCTAGTTTGTAGTTTTCGAAACCAATTTTCTTATGTTTTGCAAAATATTCCTCAGAATGTGTATAGAAAATTTTGAAAAAGCAAAGGCAAGTCATAATTTGGAAAATTATGTGTTCACACCATTCGCCCGATGGTACTTGGTACAATCGAAAAATAATTCCGAGTCAATCCTTCTTCTTTGTTTTCTAAGCACCGTTGAATCGATATTATCACCATTGTATACATACGTATATTTTTGTGTAAGATTTTCTTCTCATAACATGAATTGAATAAAGAACTCTTTTTCTGTTTGTCTATCATTTCCAATAACAAGTCCATGTTGTAAGTATTCCGGACACCACATTGATCAACTTCAAATCACGGACGTTCTAGCAATAAATACCTACCACCTTGTATAGCCTGAAATACCTACTTATACACTGCGATTTTATTTGACCATAGTTTTACGCGGTATTAACTTTCGTGAAAAGGCGATATTTCAAGTCGCGCCTGATTTTTTGATATGAAATTCAGATATTCTTCCAGAATTCACGTCATTCTCAGCAAGAAAACAAAACGCGAATTTATTACCGCGTCAAATAAGTATCCAGAAAAACTAACCTAATAAAATATCTGAATTACGCGAAGTCACATCAACGCGGCATTAACTTTCTTGTAAAAATATGCGTCGTATTTGAAGAAGCGCTGAATTTTTGGCAAAAAATCATAAACATAAAAAATTCTAATTTCAATTGCATTTAATAGTACTCGCAGTATAACTAAATATCTTGAATATAACTATGAAGAAAATAAATTACTTCGCACACTTATATGTTGATCGTTAGGTTGTTGTGGCACTCAATTTCGATAAAAGGAGGTTGAAGATATTACATTTCATTTGTCTGATTTCCGCGCTATGTGGGTAGATATACATTTTTCTGAAGAAGCCGATGTCTTATATTTCATAAATTTTTAAAAATACAGCCGTTTCTTTTATCATGTAGTAACATTGCTATATTCTAAACCGTAATAGAAACGAAGACGATTAAATGGGGACAAAAGGTAACTGTCATCTGGAACAATACAACGGCCGAAGAAAATTTACGGGTACTTTCGCCCTTCTCGAGTTATGTGGGGAAAAACAAAAATGCTGTTTTTCTTTTTTTTCGAATGGAATTGTTATTTCGGATAAAGGAAAATGTTATTGTATTCGAAGTGTACTATGACGATGTAATAATAACTATTCGATGAAACATTTCGTGTCAACATGGCCACCATCAACTTTTTTTTAATTACCGATAATGATAAAGCGACAAATTCACAATCCAAAGGTATATCACATTTGAAATTTTTATAGCCTTTCATTTGAAATAACCACCATCATCAGTGATAACAATCAACCAGAAAAACAATTTATCTTATTATGATCTTTTGCTATATGGCAATATACATTAAATGTTCGAATTGACGACCTCTTTGTTGAATGCACATGAGTTGTCGGTCCAGACAATTTCTGTGGCAATTTTCTAGCATAATAAGTGAAATACTAATACATGCATCTCTTATTTTTCGTTAGATATGGTCGATATCTGTACTTGGTGTGATATCTGTACATAAAGGATAACAGCGTTATCCTTTATGGATAACAGCGTTATCCTTTATGTATCCCCAGACTGAAGAATCTAACAAGATCTGGTGATCGAGTTGGCCAGTTAATTGGTCTATTGTTTCCAATCGATTTTCTTGGGATTATTGCATCTAAGTGTTTCCTTACTATTGCAGCATTATGGGGAGGAGCGCCGTTCTGTTAAACATATTGTATTTTATGGCATGGAAATGTATTCAGTGGCAATTTATCTAAGTAGCCATCGAATTCATTAATTAGTAAAAGAAGATACATTTCACTACCAAACATTTATTCCGAACCTTTCTTGGAAATTGGTTTCCCTATGTAAATGTTCATTTGTATTATTCCACTCATAATGAATATTTAAGTTAAACCAACCATTGTTGGTGAGTTTTGATGCGTCCGTCCATATTATTTTTTTTAAAAAATTTCCAACTTCCCTATTTCTACGTCTTAACCACTTCCGTAATCCCCTTTCATTGAGGTGATGAACTTTGCGTATCCTTAGCATTTATATTTGTTCTTTTTCAAAATGGTTCTGGTGGATTTTACAGAAATCTCCATTTCGTGGGTAATTTCTCGAGAAGAACAATCTTGATTAGCATAATTTTTGTAACTGGCCAACGCTACATTTAAAAAAAGATGTTTTCAGTATGTAAATTTTTGTGTGGTAATATTTGCTTACCCATAACATTTATTTGATTCCTCACACTTCCAGTTACCACACATTTTCTTGTTTTCTTTCTGCCAAATGCATAATAGTCTCTCAAATTTCTTTCTAATCGTCAGAACATTTGGATGTTCGGAATACGACGATTCGAGTATAGCTCAACATACATATTCCTTGCCAAAAGAGGATTTCTATTCGATTTTGCATAAATAAGTAGCATATCAGTCTTTTCATCATTTGAATACATCTTTGATATGTCCATAAACGTTTGACAGTTCTCAACAGGTATCAACAACACATTCGTTTTTCCTGCCATAGAAACCAAGCAAAGCCTACGCGTTTAAGATGATAAATGAATTGCTATGAAATGCTATTTGATCATACCAAATTGTACAACAATCGATTTTCGAAAAAAAGTGATATTTTCGTTACTTCCAGGATTGAGAATTATAAAAATATTACTGATTAGGGAGAAATAAGCCTTGAAAGAAGGATTACGGCAATACAAAAATTTCCAGGGTACCTACCTGTCGAATTTATTGGGTTGTCTGAATTATATTTTGAAGAAATCGAAACTATTTACAAAAGAAAAAACAACAGGACCGTAATTCAAAATTGTTGTCACTGACGATGGTAGTTATTTCAAATGAAATGGTATAAAAACATCAAATGTGATATACCCTTCGATTGTGAATTTGTCGCTTTATCAATATTTGTAAAAAAAAATTCAGGTCCGCATTCATAAAAAAGCTTGATGGTGGCCATGTTGACACGAAACGTTTCATCAAATATTTATTATTACACCGTCATAGTACACTTCGAATACAATTACACTTCGAATACGATTAAACTTCGGATACAATTACACTTCGAATACAATAACATTTGCCTTTTCAATTTTTGATATTCTTCGAAATAACAATTTCATTCGAAAAAAACGAAAAATAGCATTTTTGGTTTTACCCGTATAACTCGAGAAGGGCGGGAGTCCCCGTGAATTTTCTTCGAACATTGTATTGCTCCCAATGACAGTTACCTGGACCATTCGGAACTTTCTTCAAGTTGGAGCGACAAGTCTCTATTAATGCGAGTAAATAAGTCATGGTATGATGATTGATCATTACATCAGAGAATTTCATGCATTTTTGCATGAAGTATGATTTTCAAATCGATTGATTTTTGAAACAAAGAATTTTGTTGGTTTTACTGGCTGTGCAATATTCTTTATTGCAACCAAACACGAGTTTTTTGATGTTTTGACCTGTCAAAATACAATTGTCACAGCCTTCTATGATTTGTGCTTACTGACGCTAGTTATAAATTCCATACCATAAAAGCGCGCATAGCCCACATTAATAAAAACGCAAAATAAAACAATTTTCTACCGCCCCGGAGCGCCAATTAATTTTTATTGTTGTTTTTATTTTATTTTCATCAAAACTTATGTAAAATTGAAGAATATACTATTTTCTATCTTGAAATGGTATTCCCATACAACTACAATGGGTAAAAATTACCAATTTGAAGGCCTAAATAATTGCTGCCAAAGCTTTTTTTAATATCATTTTCTACCATAGAATGTAATATCTCAAATTGATTTTTTGACATCCTGAAATATTGATGAAATCTTTCTTCATCTCTAGTAAATGATATTCGCTTCCACTACCTCTCAGATCATCAGATATCAATATTTTCTCTTTCCTTTTTAAGTGAACTTTACATTAGCAGACACGCAAGGTTTCCTTCAATATCACTATTCGAATCGGAGGAAAGCATTGTAGATTCTCACATGCGTTTACTCCAAAGGCTACCACTGTATTGACACGAAATAACCTCAGAGCGCGCCTCGACACGACAGAATAGTCTGCACACTCGCTGTCACGTCAGAGAGCATCACAACACACCACCACAACATCATAATTTAATTCCGGCTTATCCCAAACCTAGGGAATGATATCGAAACTTTAACGCAATTTAAATTTGTTATATTTGGCTAGCTAGGTTTCCAGTAGTTGAAAAATAATAATTTTTTTTTATGAATGGTTACAAGTGATAATAATGTAATAAATCAGAAGCCGGCCCTGACAGTGCTGCACGTGCCGGGCTCGTGGCAACGGCAGAGAAAGTGGTTAGATCAGACGCGAACATTCCTTATACGCCGAAGAAGCGAAACGAGAGTTCGAGAAGAGTTC
>WOGN01012500.1:438-17332 GCA_015342105.1 Leptinotarsa texana
AACGACCCATAAATAGTCATCTCTCGGAGGAATCAGTCCAGTCATCACCCGAAGACAATTGTAGATACTAACAATCGAAACATCGTGAACTAACGGAGCTTGGAATCTCTTAACTTTTTTATTTATATTCATTTGTATTTCTTTATTTTTTGTTCAATTGTTTTAATTTTACTTGTATTTTATTTCACTATTATTTCATTTCATGTTATTTTTGCCTAATATAATTGTTATTTTCAGCTATTTATTTTTAATTCTTTTTTTTCAGTTGTTTCGGGGATTTCAAATCATTTTACATATTAGACAATGGAAGTCCGAACTAATGAAATTCATCATGGTACATTGTCAATCACCTTCAAACAAACGAAGAATATACAATTTTCTAAACCATACAAATTATTGACATACACAAAGAAAAACACTGAATTATTTTTAAATACAGTCAGTCCTATTCTTGAATTCGTTGGTAGTAAGTACATCAGTTGAATTTAATGTTGAACCAGTATGGTGTCATTGAGGTATTTTTTCTATTTTATTCTTTTATCTGAGTGACCGTTAAATTTCATAGCTAAATATATAATTACCAAAGATGAATTCAGTTAACGTAAACTATTAGGTTGTTTCAAAAGTTTTGTCTGTTTTTATAATAAATTGATGGATGTAGCAGTTACTACGTGGTAGGAGATCATGATAAAAAGAGAAATGAAAATTTCTTTGTTTTTTACCACTTTTATTTGTAACTAGCGTTACTGCAGTTTCGTCCTATATGGACATTCTCAAACTTAAACAATAAACTTGTTTGCTGACGCAATGTTTGGTACATTACGTCGATTACCTCACAATAGGACTCTGCTGTGATGGTTTGGCCCTATTGCAGAACGTTTTACAGTAACCACACAATAAGCATGATATTTTTTGCTGGGTTTTCCTCTTTGGGACGTGGCTGGGTGGCTTTTGTCATAGATAATCCACTTTTCACCACAGTGACGATCCTGGCCAAAAAAAGATCATTTTTGTTACGCAAAAGCAAATAAGAACATACTTCGAAACGTGACAATTTGTGTCTATGGTTGAAATCGTAGGGCAGCGCCACTTTTTCGAGTTTATTGACCTTTCCAGTACGTTTAAAACCATCTAAAACCGCATGGGAGCTGACGCCCAGTTCTTCTGCCATCCACCAGAGTCCTCGAATCCTCGTCCTAGATTACTAAAGGTCGACCCCTTCGGGGCTCCTCTTCGACGCTGAAATCTCCGAAACGAAATTTCGCAGACCATCGTCGAACATTGTCACTGCCAAATGCCAGTGCCATAGAAAAAAATTGGCAGAAAATCTCCTAACGACGTCATATACTAATAAGTATAACTATAAAATTTGGAAAAATGTATAGAGTACAACATTTTTTATCCATCTATATATACCACGACACAGTAGAATACATATTTTTTGAGATATGGAACTACAAAAGCACACGTTGTAAAACAGATAAAACTTTTGAAACAACGTAATGTAAATAGAGTCAAATTTGTTCAATTATCAAAGTTGAATATAATAATTAATTATTTCCGAGTGAAATGATACATGCCATATTGATTGAAATATCTAGTTAAACGTAATTTGTCGTGGGGTATTGCAAAAATTATCGACTTATTTTTATAGGACAAAGAAAATAGATTTTGTTTAATTTCTATTAAGTTTATTATTTGTTTCAATTTGTTACTTGAGAATGGTCTAACAAACCGAAACCGGTTGTAACAAATAATAAACTTTGTAGAAATTTAACAAAAATTATATTCTTTATTCCATATGCAATATTAATTTCTACAAAATAAACAGGTCATCAATCGAACGACTTATTTTTCTAATTAAATACTGAGAGTTCAGAATTTCTTCTGGAAATGTGTTGAATACTTTTGACTTTTTTCAAGAAGGGTCGGAACGCAGTTCCTCAATTTTTTCCAATCGCTTCCAGAATGTTTATAAAAATATATTCTCATTATGTCGCTATCAGTTCCACTGACGTGCACAAATGAGTTTTTTATAAAAAATCGCATTATTTTCTCGTGATATTGTAATAATAAATCAGGCAGCATTCTGGGAATTTTAATATTCACGTTATTGCTCTGAACATTCACCCAGACGTTGTTTGCCTTTATCCTGAACGTCTAAACAAGAACGGTTTTACGTTACGAAGGTGATTGATAATTGGTTATGTTCATATTCGTTGTTCAGGATCAACCCCCTTACGTCCTACCCTGAACAAGCGAACGTTTTCGTTGACCTGTCTAGATGTCTAGACGGTACGCGCTACCGAAAGTTTTGGAAAAGTATTCTCGCATATCTGTTTATTTTGTTTCGATGAGAGAGACTAAAACTTGATATTCGTACGGTGAATTTTACAAGGATATTTAAATGGAGTTTATACATAGATAGAGATAGAAAATTAATTAAATTATTGTAAAGTTCAATATTTTAAAGGCAATTGAATGATAACTCAAAATTGACTTTAATTCTGTTGTTTCCGGAGGAATACCGAAAAACCAAAAATTCACAAACTTCAACTGTGCAAATTTCATTTGCACATATATATTGGAAATATGTTTATATTTTGCAATAAGAACTTGTTTATACAATATTTATAGAAGATGGCAACCAACTTTGATCATTTTTCGCTTTGGAATTTCCAATATGGATCTGTATCTTTTGCAAACTATTATATTATTAACTGAAAATGGAGTAAGGAAAATGAACATTTCCCGATTTTCTCAGAAGATGCTGAGAAATATGAACAAGTTCTGGAATTATCAGTTTCTCACAAACTCGAAAAGTCTACCATAAATCTTACCAATTCAGTTTCGAACAGATTAACTTCAAATTTCTCATCCTGCTGGTCCAATGATGGGAGGAATGAATCATCGTGGAATGAATCATCGTATCGGAAGAAGACAGCAATGGCGAACATAGAATCAACAGTTACAACAGCATTAGATCAGTGATACCTACATTCTTCAATCAAAACCCTTGGCCTTAATGGGTTCAAAAATATTGGCAATATCTGCTTCATGAACAGTGTAATCCTACCTTTATATAGAATGTTACTGGAATATTTAAAAAGAATGAAAACATGAAAGCTATTAATACTAGTATTTCTAGTAAGGAGGGAGTCAGAAGATTCATTTGATATAGTAGTGAACACAGTTTCCTTAAAAAGTCAGGTTCAGAGTATTTTTTAGAAAGTTCACATTATTGAGAAATCTAAACCGATCTTAACGGAGATTAAGAATTTGTCACTTCCCATACCACAAAGAACTGGCCGATTGAGTTTATCACAATGCTTGGATTCCTTCACAAGATGAAAAACTTGGGATTAACATAAAAAACTGAGTTGCAAGGAAATAAGAGAGTGCACAAAGTCTCTATCAATCCATAAGTTTCCCCGTATTTTAGTAATTCATTTTAAAATATTCTCTCTAATGGAAAGATTTTCAGACACATTAAATGTTGCCATCGAATTTCCTCTAGATGGATTGGATATGAGCAATTATGCAGTAGAAAATGTGACTCCTTGTCGTTATGATCTATATGCACTTTCAAATCACAGTGGGTCTACTTACAGTAGACATACTGCTGACATCCCTACACTGACACGTGGCCCGAATACAACGGTTCACGCGTGTTACCAATTTCACTAGACTGAGAGAGGAGGAAACGAGTTCGCACATTTGAGCGTTTCGAAATGTTATCATAAGCAATTTTTCGTGTGGCAATATTCAAATGATATTCAAAAATTTAATTGGCCTCGATATTCAGGTAAATTATTTTTTATTGCGGTCTTGAAAATTGCTCGAAAGAAAGCAAGATGTATTCTCGTTATGAAGTTTGAAGTATCTTTATTATATTGATATAACAAATCTAATATTGTTGGTGTGGTTTCACCACATTATATAACCTCCAGAATAGACACTTTAACTTTTATGTTCCGCTCCTAATGTATATTACTATCAAAATATGACATTATGTTTATTTGAGAAAAATTAACTAGAATTAAAGGCGGCCATAAGAGAAACCTTTATTCATAATGAAAAATCTGTCATATTTTTTCTTTAGTGTTTTGCTCAGAAATTTCGTACTCATAACAACTTCAAATTAAGGAAGATTCGCCCGTTCATAATGCTGTATCTTATTTATTTGGAAAAATATTGGAAACTGTTTTCACTTTGCTGTGGAAACTTTCATTGTAATATTAGAATATGGTCATATAATTTTATACTGGATGTCATCAGGCGTGGAACTCTCTCCACTTTAAAACTTTGAATATGGACCTGTTTTTTCAGCAATGTTCATGTACTATCGCAAAAGTTTACTTATATTCCAGAGAGTGTAGATAAATGTATGTAGCACAGTTCTTTTTTAGAAACTCCACCAAGAAACTGACATGTTTTGATATCATAAACCTCCAATAGTTCCAGTGAAGTTTTTCCACATCACGTCGAACAACTTCAAGAAGTTTTAAAAAATGTACACTTTGATGTCCGTCTCATGATGGATGGGGGTTCTTTCACACTACTCAAAATTTCTCAGGAACTCTATAAAATGTATAGTGGTTTTATGTGTGTGGTTATATAGCGGACTGTTTACATCCAGTAATTGAGGTACTTTAATTTGAAGTTTTGTTGAAAACGGGGCCAGTACGTCGCTGATCATTATAACTACCTATCCTCATTCTAGAGGGAAATGAAAGAAGTATCAAATACGGAACAATGTTCTTTCCAGGACAAAATGAATTTTCATGAATTTGTCTTGTTCCTAATTTATTTATCGAATAAATGTCATTGTGGTTCGTTTCTTGATTATCATAGGTGAAAGAAATATAATGTAGAAATGATGAACATTCGTTTCATCCCGATAAATGACTGCCTTAAAACATCAAAACACTCTCTCAATTTTTTGTATAAAAAAAGGAACTGAAAATTGTAACAATACCTATACCGTTTGTAGATGAAAATACGCCATTGTCATCAGACTCTCTAAAAACAAGAGAGGCAGCAATTTTTCAATTTTGGCTGAGTATTTTCAATTCACTTTGGCCTCAGTCGACACCATATATATTTTAACGATATCGCTATTTGAAAACTCCAGTTTTTTTCCTCTAAAGCAATTTCCAGTTGTTCGCTCGAAAGATGATGGAATCAAACATCAAATTTCCGTTACATTTTCCAAAACTGGATAGCATAATGCGAATGCGATTGCTAGATTCTAGCGGGAATAATTAGATGAAACGTGTCGTGAAACGAGCTATAAAAAGGCATTTGTATTACTTAGTTACTGCTCGTAGTTGATTTGCATATTTACTCCCTACATTAAATTCCTAATTAGATATTGTACGGAACGTGTTAACGTAATGAAGATGCATTCACTAAAAAAATACGAGAAGGAGCTATACTTTATTGTGTCTTCTAATTTAGTACAAAAACGACGTTAAAATTATACAAAGTATTCGAGCCTGGAACTTAAGAAAATCTTTCTTTACCCTACAGCAAGGATGTTAATTGAAACTAGTGAAAAAAAAACATTCGTGTTCCAACAGTCATCGATGTTTCGACCCGCAATAGATCTCATCATGGTGCTAGGCTGAATAAAAAATGCATGACTGAACTCCACTGTCCTTAAAGGATAAGCCTGAGTCAGTGAACGCTATGACATCTCCTCTTACGAATAGGATATCTAGGGGATCGACAGTATACTCAGTCCACGAATCCTAAGAGGGTCCGTTGCAAACCCAAGCTTCAACGTCGACTGCCAAACGAGATGTGTACTTTGTTTTTCATTGCAACTAGAGCTCAAAATATCAAAGTCGTGATACAACATCAGATAGCGCAGTTTCGACCTATCATGAATCTTATCAGTCGTGCTAAGCTGGACCACGAATACATGGCTGGACTTAAAGAACAAACCTAAGTTTGAAGGCGATGACATCCATCTTCCTCAGTAAGACGCCATACGTGAACCTGTCAAGAAATAAGGTGAATGTCAAATTTTCCTGCGTACATTCGATTGTCGGTGTTTTTGAGTTTTTTTTTATGTTGTTATTCGTCTCAAACATATGTTTCAGGAGTTTAGCATGTTTATTTTGTTTGTAAGAGGCAGAGAATTTGCATCAAATTTTGTGTAAAAAGTAAAATTAATTGCTAGAACACTTGATGATGATTGTACTCCGAGTCAGAAGAAATGTTTACAAGTGATACAAGCTTTTCGCAAAAGGTCGATATGTGCATAACAACTTTCGCCATGGATGACCCAGCACATTAACAACCGATGAAAGTGAACAAAATTATTATGGAGAATCGTCGACTCACTATTAGATCACTATGTCGGCACATTGGTTGGCTCATGATTTGCAATTTTTGTGGAAATTTTGGGCATGGAGCGTACGTCAGCTAAGTTCATTACAAAATTACTGAATTTTGACAAAAAAAATCGTCGCATGAGCATCGCTGAGGAATTGCTGATGACGTCAACGGTGATCCAGATTTGCTAAAAAGGGTCATAACTGGTGACGAATGATAGGTATATGAACCAAAGTTCATTCGTTCCAATGGAAAAGCTCAGGAAGTCCAAGACCAAAAAAGCACCCCAAGCTCCATCAAATGTCAAGGTTTTGCTCATTTGTTAGAAGGTGGTTAACAATGTTTCGTGGTGTATTTCATCAGTTCGGACTTCCATTGTCCAACATAATATAAATTGATTTGAAATCCCCGAGAAAAACTAAAAAGATTAACCGAAAATAACAATTTTATTAAACAAAAAACTAAAATTACAAAGAAATAACATGCAAGCAACAACCAAAAAACCAAAGCAACAACCAAAACAGTAGGGTCTCGAAAGAGACCCTATTACATCAATTGAAAGTAAGTTGTACCAGACTTTGAAAAAACACCAAGTCTATTTTTCGGGAAAAGAGAAATCATCGCTAACACCACAACACACAGTACTTAAGCCCCCTCACTTGTATAGACTACCCAAAATCCACTGAAAGGATGTTCCGCTTAGACCGATCATTAGCTCTAGAGATTCAGCCACTCAGAACTTGTCCAGATTTTTACTACCAATAATTAAACCACTGCAAGGTAAAAACATCATCTTTTGTGAAAAATTCAAGGCATTTCGTTAAGCTATTAGGGGAAATCGAAGTCAAAGAGCAGGATCAACTGATCAGTTTCGACGTGGAAAGCCTCTACACCAACGTTCCTGTCGAAGAAGCTCTTCAAATCATACAGAAGAAGCTATCCGAAGATGGGGACCTGAAAGATAGAACAAACTCACCGATACAAGTAATCATGGAACTATTAGGATGCTGTGTACGAAACTGCTACTTCCAACTTAAGGACGAATTCTTTACGCAATGGGATCGCCACTTTCGCCGATTATAGCCAATATATATATATATTGGTGTTCTGAAACTCTGGCCATTCAAGAAGCCAACAAGAAGTCCCGAGTCTAGTTGAGATACGTAGACGACACCTTCATAATATGATACCATGGGAATGCAGAACTAGATACTTTCCTGAAGCACATCAACAACGTAAGTCCTTCCATCACTTCAACAATGGAGGAGGAAGTCCACAACGAATTGCCTTTCTTAGACGTATTGGTGAAGAGGACCGACACTAAATGGGAAACATCTGTATATAAAACCCACTCACACAGGACAATATCTGAACCAGAAAAATCCAACCACCATCAATCGACTAAGAGAGGAATTATCAAGACTCTACTAGACCATGCTTTCGAGCTTTGTAATACAAGGAAGGTCTCGAAAAGGAACAAAAATGACCTTCAACGGAATTGTTACTCCAGGGTGATGGTAGAACAGGCTTTACCTAGAAGACAGCAAGAATTCCACAAGGAAGAGAAGCCGCCACAACCAGTACTTGTACTTCCCTACATCAGAGGATTATCGGAAACGATAAGAAGGATTGGGTCCAAGTATAACATCAGGACCTGCTTCAGATCTGAGAATACTATCCGTAGCAGCCTCACAAAAACTAGGCCACCAAACACGGACTGCGATTCCAAGAATTGCATTTACTGGATACCCTGTGAGTGTGAAGAATCATACATCGGTGAAACTAAGAGGCCATTGAAAGTTCGCATTGCTGAGCACAAGAAACACACACAGCGAGAAGAAATTAGCAAGTCCGGAATAGCAGAGCATGTTTGGACTCATCAACATAACATCAAGTGGGCTCAAACTGAAATCATCCACAAAGAGAAAAACTGGTTCAGGAGAAAATTCAAAGAAACCATGTATATGTTGTCCAACAACGCATTTAGTCAAGCAAGTGTAGAGATACGTAACATATGGAAACCTCTAATCAAGAAAAAAACGATCAACTCCCGCCTAACGGTCATCTCCCGCAAAAATCTAATGAAGCGGAAAGAGGGAAGAGGGGATAGGGGAAAGTACTCGAATGACCTATAAATAGTCAGGTCTCGGGGGAATAAGTCCAGTTATCACCCGAAGACGATCGTGGATACTAACAATCGAAACGTCGTGACGTAATTTGGTTTGGAATCTTTCAATTTTTAATTTTAATTTTTTGTTAATGATATTTTTTAATTTTCAGGTTTTATTAATATTTCTATTTTTTATTATATGTAATTTCAGTTTTTTATTTAATGAAATTGTTATTTTCGGTTAATCTTTTCAATTTTTTTCAGGGATTTTAAATCAATTTATGTTATATTAAACAATGGAAGTCTGAACTGATGTTTTGCTCATTGTTTTCTTTGATTACCGTGGCGTAGTGCATCAGAAGTTCTTGCCACATGGTTGCACTGTCAATAAGGATTATTATCTTAAAGTTATGACCGCTTGTGAAAAGTAATATGAAGAAAACATCCGGTGTTGTGAAAAAACAATAGATAACTTTGGCAATCGTGCCTCAGCAACTGTATTCACCAGATTTGCCTCCCTGCGACTTTTTCCTGTTCCCAAGATTGAAGAGACTCACGAAAAGACGGATATTCACGACGATTGAGGAGATAGATAGATAGATAGACATTTATTGATCATACACCAATTTACATTGTATTAATAAGTCAAAACAGAACTTATGATGTACTGTTTGGAACCTTTGGTGTAGTAATGAATATTACTGGAGTTTTTTCCAACACCAAATCGTTATTTTTACACCTCGACACGTGTTTCGATCACCAAGTGATCATCTTCAAGAGAAAGATAAAACTCTTAAAACTCATCATCCTCTTGAAGATGATCACTTGGTGATCGAAACACGTGTCGATGTGTAAAAATAACGATTTGATGTTAGGAAAAAAACTCCAGTAATATTCAAGTCAAAACAGAACAATTTTGAAATGATAAAAAAATAAAAACATTTCCAAACCAAGCAACACTGAAAGTAGGTAGTACACAGTGCACTATTCATTGACAGTCCGAAATGAAATCTGAAATATTATAAAATGACCTAGATAGCAGATAACAGTCCAATTTTGTTTGAGTCTGAACAGGTTTGGCTGAGTCTTCAAGTCATTATGTAGCATGTTAAAAAAGTTTGCCACAGCATATTTTGAATCGCTGAGAGAGCTCAAGGACGTAACAAAAAATGCTTATCAGAACTGCTTCGAGGATTGGAAAAAACGCTGGCACCTGAGAGGGACTGACTACCTTGAAGGAGACAAAATAAAAACTGATTAATGAATAAATATTTTTTGATAAAAATAAAAATTCACCTTATTTTTTGAACAGACATTCCACGAATATCAAAGATAGACGAGGCTGCACAAGGGGTTCCATTGCAAGACCAAGGTTCAACAACAGGAGCAAACTGAAGCACTGAGCAATGCATTCGTGGTCCAACATCAGGGTGATGTTCGTGGATTGAGTATCCTATCGATCCCTTAGATGGCGTCATCGTAAGGGAAGATGTCATTGCCTTTTCTTGTCATTTTTTTTAATTCGATTAATTGAACATATAGACATCCATAAGATTGTGGATATTAGCCAATTCAGCGAACTTGCTAACTAACCTTTCAAAAATGGTTCAGGCGAAGGGTTTCATGAAAAAACGTGTTCATATTTCATTTCCAAAAATATAGGTGTTATCCAGCAAATAAACTTGTATCAGGAAGATTGTTAACGTTCATTATGGATATCTACTATGGACTACTATGAATTCTTTTAGTATTCCAATAATACAGAGATCACCAAAGTAACTACTTCCTTTGACAATATTCCTGGCCACCTCTCGTGTCTAAATTAAATCCATCGTCGTAAATCATTGTTTTCTGAAAAATAAAAAACAAAAGTTCCATGATCTGATGTAACTGTGTGGACGCTATTTTCCGAATTCGTTGTCCGTGATCTACAAGATTTGTGCCATTATGGTTTCATTTATTTTTAAGTTTCCTCCAAATAACATTATATGATTGAATATAATTTTGGTACAAAGAATGTTTCTAACAATTATGGACACCACGGGAGAACATACTTCATACATTAAATGTCGTTTATCGCTCAATAGATTTTTTTTGCAGGTGTGACAGATCCGCATGGCCTGCCGTCGCAGCCAGCACCAGCAGCTCAAACAGCAGCAGCCAAATCACCATGGTGAAGACGTTCCAGGCCTATTTGCCACAATGCCATCGCACCTATTCGTGCATCCACTGCCGGGCGCACCTCGCCAACCACGACGAGCTTATTTCCAAGGTTAGACCCGACATCGTACATTCTCAAAATACAATATTTCAACCCAATGATTTTTCTGTACCGAACAATACGATACTAAAGGAAAGGGAGTTGATTATTCTACAGACTAATTCCAAAATCAAGTCATATTGTAAAACTATCTAAAACTCATTTATCGACTTGACTGAAAATAACAGTTGAAAATTGTCATAAACCTGAGGTAATATAACGTGCCTTAAGCCACGTTGTGATATTTATACAGGGTGTCAATTTGAAAACTTCCCATCCTTAATATTTTCTTTCCAGTAAATAATATGAGGAATCGAAAAAACAGGTCAATTTTATTGTCAAGAGGGACACTTTCAATAACTATTTGTAGCCATCATGGTTCAACTCCCTTTGGAGGGATAGATGTTACCCTTAGAATTTTAAATAGGAGGGGGTCCAGTGGCACATAATTTTGATTGGCTTTCAATTTTGTTTCAATAGCGTGATAACTAACAGTTATTCCAACATTAGCCATTAGCTCCAATTAATTTACATCAAAAAGTAGTCTAATAGTGAAAAGTAGATGGTAGTAAAGTTATGTTTAGTAAATGCTGAATTTTTAATTCTCATCGCAGAAAGTGATAACCGTCTTTTTTTGTTACTTCTGCTGTAGAAAGATTTTGTTTTTAGACATTGGTTTGGAAATTCGAACGATTTGGTAGTATTGTGCCTACAGTTGTACCTCATGGGTTGTTTAATGATTACTTTAATAAGTGTATAAAAATGTAAAAATGTTTACAAATTTCAAGACTGAATTGAAATGTATCTAATTGTAATTAATGGAGAAGTTGGAAAGTGCGCATGAAGGGTGGCATGCCTTTTTAACGAAAGACATTCAAGTTGTAATATCAGTCACCGGTATGTGCTCGATTTGGTGAATAACTTTTACGCAACTGGTTCAGTGACAAATAAAAAAATAACCATAGCAGCTCAAATTGAAATTTTTAGGAAGATTTGCTGCAGATCCCGCGAGTTATTTACGATCACTATAAGAAAAGACGGGAATATCACGCGAGACTGTGATAAAAGCATTGAAAATGCATAATTTTCATCCTTATAACATTCATATTCTTCAAGAAATGAATGGCAGTGTAGATAGACAAAATTTTCGCTTTTGGAGTGACGAAAACCCACATATTTTTTTTCAGAAAGGTCATGCACAACACCCACAAAAAATTAATGTTCATTGTATTCTTAGAAACCACCATTGGTTCATTATTTCTGGAAGAAAACATGATTGGAAATCTGTACCCTGAAATGCTTGAAAAGACTATCGATCCTCTTATAACTCACGAGCTAGTAACTCAAATGGATGCAGAAGGTAATGAACTGTTACATTTCCAGCAGTATGGTGCTCCACCTTATTTTTTCCCGTCTGACAGTGGTTAAACAAGAGACTCCCAGATATATGGAGATATATGGTGAGCAGTTGAATGGCCTCCGAGATCACCGGATTTAACACCCTTAGATTTCTTTCTTTGAAAGTATTTTACACCCGTCGTTTATAAAACAATTACCTTCTGATATTGAAGAACTTGAAGGACGAATTACAGCAGCATGCCAGTCAATCCCTAGTGAAGTTTTTTGTAATGTTAGACAGGAGTTCGAAAACAGACTTTATTACTGTTCAGAACAAAGGTTTAAACGGTGCCACCTACTCTTCTCACCATTTTTATTGAAAGGAGGCAATACAATAATGCATCTGAGAACAGGCAAGTTCTAATTACATGTGTAAGTTCAGAACGCATTTTTTCGCGAACTGCTCATCAAAAAATAAAACATCAGGTACTCCTCCTTGGGGGCTGAATATTCCTTGAAAGTGTCTCCGTTGACTATAAAACTGAGTTGTTTTTTCGATTCCTCATATATTATTTACTGGAAGGAAGATATTAAGGGTGGATAGTTTTCAAATTGATACCCTGTATTATATTTTTCAATACCTTAACGCCTCAAAGTGTTATATTTTTCGCACCTGAAAACTAAACCAGTAGCTCCTATGAAAAACAAAATTCTTCAATATGAAAAAATGGCAAATTATTCCGAAAAATGAGAAGAATATTATCCGATTTTTGTTCAAAAAAATACATTGTGTCAGGTTAGCGATACAATTTTATATTATTACATTTTCAAGAACTTTGACTGTTCTTTGAACTGCGACGAAGGTCCTATTTTCAAGAATAAGGTAGAGTCAATTCTCAGAACTCGAAAGACCTGATATGTACCAATTTATCAAAATATCTGCCAATGAACAAATTCAGCCCAGATCATCATGAATTGTTTTTCGAAAACGTATAAAAGATCGCATGGGGGTGCATTTATGATCCAACCGCGAAACAGTTTAAAGGTATATACAGAAAAACTGTGAGCCTGTTCGAATTGAGGGGTAGTTTCAGTGGAAATTATACCCGTTTTTTACTCCAGTGTCAATCAGGGTTCAGACCTGACCACAGTTGTAAGACTGCCCTCCTTAAATTTGTGGATGATGTGCACAGACCCATTGATAACAAAAACTCTGTCTTCTCGATATATTATTCGACTATTCTAAGGCGTTCGCTCGGATACACCATGGACTCCTCTTTGCTATTTCGGACTCCCTAGGGTTTTCGATGCACTACTATAGCACTATAGCACTACTCAAAAGTTATCGTTGCAATTGTCTTCAAAGAGTTGAGTGTAATAACGAAAAATCTGATTTAATACAAATTGAAAATGGTGTTCTTTAAGGTTGAATATTGGGCCCTCTCTTGTTCGTTTTGTACACATCTCAATTTCATAGGTCACTGCCATTTGCAACCATGCATTTTATGCCGACGATACTCAGCTTCACATAGAATTCGACTATAATTCAATTAACGAGGCCCTATGGCAAATTAATACCGATCTCGATATGTTACTATCCTTGTCAACAAAATATTGCATATGTCTTAATGCATCTAAATCTAATGTTACGCTCTTTGGTAGAACAGCGGCAAGAAATCGTGGTTTTGGCTTTATAAATATTGTAATAGATGGAACAGAACTTCCTTCGAAAGGAGTTACAAAAAACTTGGGCCTATGTCTTGACAAGAGTCTTCGTTTTTAAACACACATTTTGCAAATTCCGAAACGAGGTTATGCAAATTTGAATGATACATTCCTACGGAGCATTTCTGAATAAAAAAGTGAAATTATACTCTGTCATGCTTTAGTTCTATCACATGCCAACTACGCAGACGTGGTGGAATTTTGAAGAGTGAGTTTTAAAATGCAAAAGCTCCAGAATGCTTACATTAGGCTCATTACGGGTTCGAAGAAACGAGAACATATTTCACATCTGTTCGTGGATGTGGGTTGAATATGGATTCCAGACGAACATTTCATTCTGCATTTTTTCAAAAATGCCTTATAACAAATAACTCTCCGAAAAAATATCCTTCACAACTAACATACACCATCTTCACTTGAGATACAGGATACATTTAACAATACCACAACATATAATTTCTCTATTTCCCTGATCTTTCACTTATTATATGGCCTACTCATAGAATCGGATACCTATTGAATATGAACCTCTGTCAATAGGAAGTTTCAAACGAAAGAAAAAAATATCTTCTTACAATAAATAGATTCAACTAATCGAATTATGTCGAAATCAATCAACCGTTCTACAAACTGAAAAAAATGGCAAGCAAGTTATTACTTATATAGCGGAATTTGTCATCAGTGCATTGATAGTTTGTTTTCTATTGAAATCAACTCTAATTATGCTACTATGGGTTGAAGATTATTTATTTTTTTTAGAGGAATTATGTGAAAAAATTAATCAAGTATCACTTGAACTTACGTGGAGGAAAAATATAGAAAGATCTGAATGAACGAACAATTTTGTATCAGAGTCTTGAATTTTTATAGATTTTGATATTTTTTCTAATTCGCAGATTCATCAATTAGATAACTTTCCTGACATTAATAAGAGCTATTTCTAAAAAATTATAGATATTAGATTCCATTTTATAGCAAAGCAAACTAATTTCAAAGAAACAAAAAGACAGCTTAATAATAAATTGATTCTTTTCGAGGGGCAATAAATGTTTACATTTGTTCAAGTAAATATTCATTAAATCAAATATAAAACCTAATATTACCATGTACTCTATCGTTGAAAATTAAATAAAAGTGTTATGGTCTTAATATGATTTATATCATCATCACATCCTTTACTATTCATACGATTCTATGTTCCTATTTGAACTTAATGGAAGTACGGATCTGCTTTCGACGCCGCTACCCTTTACCTCACTTCAGGCTTTACTTGCACGCGCCTTACTTAAGCAGATTCCATCGGTTTCTACGTCCATGTGTCTCAGTAACTTATCGTCAAGTTATCTATACAATTTGTTTACTATTGCATTTTGTAGAACTTTGGCTAGACCACTAATTTGCTCTAACTATCCGCTTATTAGTTACGAAAAAAATATTTTATTTTATTTATTCCAAAAAGACATGGTGACTAGACCTCATTAGTTTAATTATTCACTAATTGCGGAAAAGTTGTAGGTGTATTGTGAACAAGTGCGTGAAGTTCAACACTAGTGAGTGATGTACAAAAGGTTTCACATATGCGTTGCACACTATGAATATTTTCATTCAAACTTCAAACATAGTTTACAGTAAAATATCTTAAACTTTCTCATTAGTCAGTGGGCTATGCTTGAAGACAGGCAGTAAACAAATCTAAAGGAATACACAAATATTCAAGCCCGTCTCTGATATACCTATACAGTAGATTTAATGGACTGACGCCTATCAGAAAACAACTACTCCACTGGCCAATATATTGTTACACAAATTTTCTTATGCCTTTTTAATTACTTTCAATTTGTAATGTAATATTAGATGTAGACTCAGTAGTTTTGTCTGTTCATGAAATTTTATTGGCGATATATTGTTTTGCCATCATATACATTAATTTAAATATCTTTCATATTGAATTTTCCTGTAAGTTTGGTTCACTACTAGAACGGATTTCGAATCATGTAGGTATGTCATCCGTTCCTAATACAAGAAGTTCTCTGTCAAGCATCAGGCAGACCACAAGATAAAATTTCCCGAAAGTTGATTTAATTCAACTATTTACTGAAACTATTCACTTGTGATGCACTGTTTGGAACCTTTGGGGTAGTAATGAATATTACTGGAGTTTTTTTTCCAACACCAAACCGTTATTTCAACACCTCAACACGTGTTTCGATCACCAAGTGATCATCTTCAAGGGGAAGATTGATTTTTATACAAAAAAATATGGGAATCTTCCAAAAAAAAGGAATAAAGCAATTAAAAAAAACTTCATACAACGATGTGTGGATCTTGCAAAGAATAACTTTCAGACACAAAATGGAAGAAAAGCTTTCTCGAAACGGCTATATAAACTTTGAATTACACGAAAAAAAACATGCTTTTATATGAACATCTAAATTATGCAAAAACCATTTTTCTTTATTCAGTTTGTATTCCAAACATTCATTATGGAATTGAATCAGATATCATTACAGGATTGCTACACAATATTGTAAATAAAAGAGGTAAAATTTCACTTACAAGGAACACTGTCATCCTCACTGGTGGACATCCGATGTTTCGGCTTAAAACATTCGCCTTCAGTACCAAATCTGGATAATAGTATAAGATGAAGCACTCAAATCATTCATGGGAAAGAAATGTTTTGGCTTTCTACTTCTCCATATTTACAAAAAAATGTGGGAATCTTCCAAAGAAAAAAAGCTAGCAATCGATTTCAAGAAATTAACTATACAAAGATATGTTGATCATTCAAAGAAGTAACTTTCAGACAGAATTTTGAAGAAAAACCCTTTCGAAACAGCTACATTCATTTTATATAAACATTGAATTACACGAAAGAAAAATACTTTCGAAACGATTACTTTTATACAGTGTGACCCATTTAAAATGGAACCACCCCTGTAGAATGTGCATTTTTCAATCAATCTCAAATTTTTTTTATTGAAATATTAAGCATGAAAAACTGTATCTTGACACTAACTTTCACAATTTTAGTTTCATTTCCAAGGCACTCTATGGTTTTTTTTGTTTGTCAAAAACGGCAAAAGTTTATTAGGCAATTTTTGTTTTCAAATTTGACT
>WOGN01012688.1:0-14159 GCA_015342105.1 Leptinotarsa texana
AAGAAACAATACACTTATCCTCCAAGTGGACTTATATTTACCCACCATCCCTCTCCGCTGAGTTCCGGCAGCCCATAATTTAGTTCCTAAATAACAAAGTAACCCGTTCCAATCTATGACAACGAAGGTTACAAATTGGCGCCCTTAACGTGTGTTATTCTAGGTTTCATGTTTAGGTTGTTTCTGAGAATGGTTCCTATTGACTAATGTAGATTGTTTACATTTATCCCATATATAAATTCAACATTGTGGTTAGTTATATTTGTCACTGTCGTCATTTTCAAAGATTCTTCTTCTTCTTTTAAATCTGTATTTCTTCATCCAAGGTAGAAAATTTAACGAGGCAAATTTTTGCGAAGATCTTAAGGTCGGTTCACAGGTTATTTGCTCTAAGGTATAACTCACTTTAGCATCACACATAACTTAAGTGAAAGGCTTTGCACAGTTATTTTCAACAAACCTAATATTGAATTATTAATAACTAAGTAACTGAACATTTTTTTAAGGTTTAATTTAGTTAGTATTAGTTATTATAGTGATTGACTTATACCCACAATCTTAATTTTGGGGTTTGTTATTACAGGGTGGCTTCTCCATTCATTTTTTTTCCCGATTGATTGGTATTGAGGTCAATTTTGTACAGGGTGGCCCCAAGTTCATTACATTTTTTAGTTGCTTGTTTATGAAGCGAATTTTGTACAGGGTGGCCTCAAATTCATTACATTTCTTTTAGTTACTTGTTTATGAAGTGAATTTTGTACAGGGTGGTCCCAAATTAATCTCATTTTTTTAGTTAATTATTTATTAACGTAAATTTTGTACAGGGTGACACTTGACTAATTTAATTTTTTTCAATTCATCAGTTTGGATGTAACTTTGTGCAGGGTGTACCGCTTTATTTTTTTTTGTTTTTTGGAAAGGTCGGGTTTATATTCCAGTTTATTGAAATAGCATAACATAAAAATATTTGACTATTCATAAATGACCATGGAAGTCAACCGTTTACTTAGCGATGAATTGGCCTATGAACTATATGTAAGGAGTATGCCTTTTGGAAATACTGTTGCTGAGAAAAGGTCGATTCTTCGTGATGCGTTGAAGAGAGAGAAACAAAGTGGGACGGTTAGCTTTCCTAAAGTATTTTTGGACACGAATGTTGAAATATCCACGTGCGAGAAAAAACTCAACGATTTGGAACAGGATATTCTGGGATGGGATCAGGCCAATGGAGAAAATGAATTTCACAGAATTCATAGTCGGTTACAACACCTCTTACTTCGTCTTGATCGGTTCTCGGGAAAGGAAGTAGAAGAAGAGATCACGCGGCTGAGACTTGTGTCCAAATGCTCTCGGTTGATTGGAGAGGTGAATTTGGCTCGACAAAGGTCTTTTGTGCATTCTCATTGTAGTGGACAGGTAGCAGTGGTTCATGAAGAGTCAGCAAGTGTGGGGGCATCTCTTCTGGATATTCCTAATCCAACCTTGGTACATTCTCCCATTGAACAGCGTGAGAACACACCGGTAGTGAATGACCTGATATCATTCGAAGATATTCCAGCTCATCGTCAACAAGAATTATTACCGGAAGAACCGATTGTCACGAGACAACCAGCCTCGCAGGAGGAATATTACAATCTATTCCCAGGTTTTAGCTCCCAAGGTCGTCTGGAACCAGTTTATCCGCAAACTCAGTCATGGTCGAATATCTCTCGAATCGCACATCGTGGATACAGTCAGCAACCTATCCCAGAGAAATCGATTGAGGATATTAGTGCTGCTCTAGGGAATTGGAAAGGCCAGGAGGATTCGTATCCAGCAGGAGGAAGCGGCTTCCAATGGCGCGATATTTCACGATGGAGTATACGATACAATGGCAGGACCAGCGTGAACGACTTTCTCGAACGGGTAGAGGAGCTGCGTGTGTCACGAGGGGTGTCGAAGACGCAACTTCTACGCGCTGCACCTGAGATATTCGTACAAGATGCTCTCCTGTGGTATCGAACGGGAATATTTACATCGTGGGATGACCTGACGGAACAGCTTAGACAAGCATTTAGGCCTTACGATTATGAATATAGCCTTTGGGATGAGATAAGACGGCGTACGCAGGGTTCCCAGGAAAAGGTTCTGAACTTCATTATAGCGATGGAGAACTTGTTTCGCAAATTAGACCATCCACCCGATGAACAAGCTAGAGTAAGTCTCATCAGAAGGAATTTACTGCCATACCTGCAAACCCAGCTTGCCCTTCAACAGATGTCTACTATCTCTGACCTGACTCGTCTCTGTCGTATGATCGAAGAAACGGAAATGCGAACACAAAAATTTGTACCACCACCAACCAGTTACCGGAATCTTCTAGAACCCGAGTTAGCCTATAAAAAACCACAGAACCACTTGAATGTAGCTGCAGTGAACATCCGAAAAAAGGACCGGAACGAGACCTCAGAAACGCCCCCAACAAGCACAAAAGTCTGTTCCTCAGCAATATGTTGGAATTGCGGGAGCACCGAACATAAATTCAGGTCTTGTTCACAGCCAAGAAAAAAATTCTGTTGTAGATGTGGAAAGGATAATGTTTTCGCCAGTTCTTGCCCACATTGTATAAAAAACGGGAGACGGGGTCAACAGTAGGCCGACTGTTGCCGATAAAATCCCCGAAGGCCGAACACTCAAAAATACTCTTGGACTACGTACTTGCGCACGCTAAAGATGACACCAGACCCTACCTGAAGGTTTCAATTTTCGGAGGTTCTTTTCTTGGGTTATTGGACAGCGGCTGCACAGGCACAATAATAGGGGGTCCCGGTTGGAACATCCTGAAGTCTATTTGCGCATTGAAGAAATCAACCCAATCAACGTGTACTGTTGCAAATGGACAGTCGTGCTCAATCTTAGGAACTGTTTCCGTTCCGTTCAAGTTATATGATCGGGTCAAAGTTCTGGATGTACTTGTGGTACCATCGTTACCCCATACACTGATACTAGGGATGGATTTCTGGAGGGCTATGGAGATTGTCCCCGATATGTTTTCAGGTGAATGGTGTTTCAGGAATGATCAACATGTGCTACAACCTTCCACTATGGCACTAGCCTCAATCGATTCCCTCACGATGGAACAGCTACAGACTTTGAATGGAGTTATTGAAGAGACTTTTCAGAAGATGGGGGATAGATTAGGGTGCACGAATCTGGTCGAACATGTTATTCGCACGGATCATCCACCTATCCGGCAGCGATATTACCCTCTCTCACATGCCCTGCAACAACAAGTTAATCAGGAGCTCGAAAAGATGCTTCGGGACGGAGTAATTGAGCCTTCCCAATCACCATGGGCGTCCCCTATATTACTCATCAAGAAGAACGATGGGAGCTATAGGTTTGTAGTCGATTTCAGGGAGCTCAATAAGGTCACCATTCGCGACGCGTACCCACTCCCAATGGTGAGTGCTACATTAGACAAATTGCGAAATTCTCATTACCTCACCACCCTGGACATAAAATCGGCTTATTGGCAAATACCCCTGTCTGAGCAGTCAAAGCCTCTGACAGCGTTTGTGGTGCCCAACCGAGGATTGTATCAATTTCGCAGGATGCCAATGGGCCTCCATAATGCCCCAGCCACGTGGCAACGGTTTATAGACCGTGTAGTAGGGATAGACCTCGAACAATATGTCTTTGTCTATCTGGATGATGTTATCATCTGTACCCCTACTTTTGCGCAACACCTCGAAGTATTGCGAGAAGTACTAACCCGGCTCACGAGGGCCGGTCTCACACTTAATCGAGAAAAGTGCCACTTTTGCAAGTCGGAATTACGTTATCTTGGCTACGTAGTTGGAGCAGGGGGACTCATGGTTGATCCGTCTAAGGTAGAAGCTATTTTACAAATCACAGCACCCAAGTCCGTGAGCGACGTGAGGAGACTGATTGGTCTTGCATCATGGTACCGACGATTCGTACCAAATTTCTCGTCACTCACAGCACCTTTGTGCAATTTATTGAGGAAGGGCCAGAAATTTGTGTGGGACTTAAGTTGTGAGGAAGCCCTAGCATCTCTCAAGAACCATCTGATTTCTGCACCTATCTTAACCTGCCCGGATTTCGCAAAACCTTTCACGGTGCAGACAGACGCTTCAGATTTTGGACTCGGAGCTGTTCTCACCCAGCAGGATGATGATGGCGAGAAGGTGATCAGTTACCTTAGCCGTTCACTGTCGAAGGCTGAAAGAAAGTATAGCACCACGGAAAAGGAATGCTTAGCTGTGTTGTTTGCCATCGAAAAATTCAGACCATATATTGAAGGTACGAAATTTGCAGTAGTTACCGATCACTACAGCCTTAAGTGGCTGAACCAAATCAAAGATCCCGTCGGCAGAATCGCTAGGTGGGCGGTCAGACTCCAACAATACGATTTCGAAATAATTCACCGGAAGGGAAAGGAGCACGTAGTTCCGGATGCTCTGTCCAGGTCGGTACCTTGTGTGGACGCAATGGAGTCTGATGGAATACTTAAGAATTCAAAAGACACTTGGTACAAGAATATGTGTACTCAGGTGACAAACAACCCAGAAAAATTTCCTCAGTGGCGTTTTGAGAACAACATCCTTTTCAAACACGTGAATCGAGTCTACCCAGAATTACGAGAAAACTCCGATAACTGGCTCATCGTAGTCCCAAGGGAAGACAGAGCGGCACTCATACAAGAACATCATAATCCTCCCACTTGTGGTCACCTCGGTGTGTATAAAACTACATCTCGCATAGGAGGCAAATATTATTGGCCAAAAATGCGACATGATATTGCCCGGTATATTAAACGCTGCGTCACTTGCCTCAGCACCAAGCCTGAACAAAAACCTCCAAACGGTTTGATGCTAAGTGCTGCGCCAACTACCAGCAGACCATGGCAAGTCTTGAGCATGGACCTTGTAGGCCCTCTGCCCAGATCGGCTTCGGGTTACAGCTATATACTATCTGTGTTGGACATCTTTAGCAAATTCATTTTGTTGTTCCCGCTGCGAAAGGCTACCACTTCCCGAATTTCGACAATATTCGAGGAAAATGTAGTGCTTTTATTTGGGGCTCCGCAACGAGTCATCATGGATAATGGCGTACAGTTCCGAAGTCGGGAACTGACCAAGGTATTTGACAAGTATGATGTTTCGCCAGTTCACATCTCCAACTACCATGCTCAAGCCAATCCGGTAGAAAGGTCCCATAGAGTTATCAAGACCGTTCTCACGTCATACGTCTCCTCAAATCATCGATGTTGGGACCGCTATCTTCAGCAGGTTGCTTGGGCTCTTCGCACGTCTAGACATGAGGTGACTCAACATACACCAAATTTTATTATGTTTGGTAGGGAACTACAACTGAGCGGAACAAATATCCATCCGTTGGCTCCTACCCTCGATCAAAACGCATTCGATCCGTCAATACGTTCCAAGGTTTTGGATGATTTATTCAGAGACATATCAGCTAAACTAAAACGAGCATATGATAATAGTCGTCATCGATATAATTTGAGGCGTCGTGATGAACGATTTCAACTGCATCAAAAGGTTTGGAAGCGAAGTTATGCATTATCTAAGGCGGCACAGGGGTTTACCTCTAAGTTCGCCCCAAGGTTTGAAGGTCCATTCACCATTTCAAGGATCTTATCACCCTGGTCTTATGAGTTACTAGACTCGGACGGAAGAAATCGAGGAGTTTGGCATGCCAAGGATTTGAAAGCTCACCCACCTGAGGACGTAAACGATTCAGATGATGAGGTGGAAGTTTGAGGCATGTATATTCAGATATAAAGTAATCCTGTTATGTAGAACATTGGTTCGGTTGGCCCAGACTTTTTTTTTTGAAGAAAGGGGGGGTTGTTACGGTTCCCAAAATGCATGAGCGGATTTATGAGATAACAGAAAAGTAATGTATTGAAATCATATATTTATGCACAGCATCCACCCTGTATAACATTCAAAACAATTCAGTTCAGTTTTCTCATAAATCCGCTCATGCATTTTGGGAACACGTTGTAGAAGTGCTCATATTGTTGTCATTTTCATTTTTTCGCTCGTACACAAAAATGAACAGCATGGTTCCTTCGATATTTTTTTGTGTTAAAGAAGTACACAACAATATCAAAGTTAAAAAATATATTTGCATGCATTCAGAGTTTCGAGACGAAAAATATGAAATATTGATTGTTGACTGGTGGATTGGTGAAAAATTCAAAATTTGAAAATTGAGCAAATGTCTCTTTTTATCACTACATCAAGTCGCCTCACAACAATTCTCTAGATGTTACCATTTCAATGGAAATGGGCATATATTCAATCGAATGGTATAAAAATATGCACGGTACCTACTATTTTACACCCTTGACGTGGGGTCATTTCCGGTTAACCCTGTACAGATTTTCAAGGCTTGTGGAGTTAAAAATATTGGCTTCGATGAGCTATAGATTCATTCCAGATTTCAAATTCCTCAAGTCATGAACAACTGAATGGCATCGCGTACAAAGATATTTTTTTCATCTGGTATACTATTGCAACAATAGTTTTCCGATGATACTAATTCTCAACATCCACTATTTTGTTGTATACCAGGGTGGTACCTGAAGTATTCGACCTAACGTAGAGATGGCGGTAGTTGTTTGATATATATCACAATACACAATCTGTAATGTGGGTCTATTCGACCCTCTACCGCAACCCGCAAGGGTTTAATGTGGCTCACACCTATTCACACTCGACCAAATAAACCTAGCTTCTTAACGAAGCCGAATCGTTTGTATGGTGAGTGGTCTTTCAGATGGTACGGGTACCGCTCTGCCAAACTCTAAAATCATGATTCGGTGCCCAGCGGGGCAGGCAAGGAGTATGTGCTCTACTGCTTCATCATTACCCAAACATAGGCGACACACATTGTCTTTCGACAGTCCGAGTGTCTGCATATGATGATTCAAATGACAGTGACCTGTTAGGAGGCCTGTTAGACATTGTAGTTCATCCTTACTGTAGTCCAACAACTGTTTGGTATAAAGTTTCGAAGGGTGAATAAACGCCTTAACGTGAGCCAATTTTGGAAGATTCGGTCTGAATTCTAAAAATCTTCTTGCTATTGTAGCATAGAAAAGAATCCTGTGCCATTTATCGCTAGATGGTACTAGTTGACCGTCCGCGAAATGATTATTCGCAATTCAGCATTAGCGACAAATGAGGTTTTTGTTGTTTTCCTTTTTATTTGACCTTTCGTTTTTTATTTCAAACTTTATTCTGTGAATTTCGATGCCGGCACACCAAGCTGACAGCCTTTTGGGATAAAATTCATTTGTTAAATCTTGCAAAGTAAATTTTTGTTCCTGGTGCTACGTGAGTGATAATTGTGGACTTCAAAATGAATGTATTACTGGAAGTAGTGAATGTTTAGTATTTTGGAAAGCAAAGTAAATTTTTGTTGCTGGTGCTACGTGAGTGATAATTGTGGACTTCAAAATGAATGTATTACTGGAAGTAGTGAATTTTTAGTATTTTGGAGTCGTTATCGAAAATCAGCAACAAACTGAGGCATTCTGAGAAACTATTACTATTACCCAGAACCTATACAAAATTATCCCTGTTACACTATCCAGATGTTCAATGTTTGCAAAACCTAAAGCGATGCCAATGACAGGTTCTGGTCCAATGAAGCTGCTTGCAGTATCCTCCTTTGCAAGGGAGTCAGCAGCCTCAGGCCATTGTGGCCAGGAATCCAGACCAGAGACAATTTGTTGGGTATTCCTATCGAGGAGAGTCGTTTTTGACAATTTGCTACAAATGTAGACGTTGCTCGGTAGGAGCCAAGAGCTTCCAACGCCGCTTGACTGTCCAAGAATATTTTAATTGACTTGTGTATGAAGGTGGATTCTTCCAATCTCTTCTCACACAATTCAATATCATAAATTTCCGCTTGAAATACAGTCGTTTAGGTTACCAGGCAGGTGTTTCTGCATGCATCAATCAACAACTATCTGCTCTCAATATTTTCTTCTTCCGGAGGATTCAGTCTCTCCACTCAGTACTGTATAAGGCAGTTCATAATTGACAGTTGCAGGCATAAAGTCAGAGGTCATTTTCAGAATGATGTGACTTCCAGTGTCAACCGACAGTCTATTGAACTCTGCATTAAATTGGTTTGTGCAATTGGCAATGTGCCCAATTATATATGCAGTCCATCTAGCCTCATTTTCCAGACAAATGTGAACAGGATGTAGATCCAGAAGGATCTCCATGGCCGCTGACGGTGTTGTACTGAAAGAACCACTGATAGCCATAGAAGCTTGTCTCTGTAAGCCAGAGAGCTTCGCCTGGGCCGTTTTCTGTAAAGCCTTCGGCAACCCGAAAATTACTCCGTAGGTGACCATTGGTCTGACAATCATCACATGAATCCAATTGAATTGTTTGGGTCCTAAACTCCAAGTTTTATCACAAATCCTAAGGCATGTCCATAGGGTCAGCCTGCCTTTGTGTAAAACTTTTTCCAAGTGAGCGTACCAAGTGAGTTTCTTATCATGCCAAGATATTTCACCCCTGTTCCAAATGGAATGACCTCACCAATGAGGAAACATGGCGTTAGTAGGCCCAATTTTCTCCTCATGGTGAAGGAGATTATCACAGTAACAGCCATGGATGAAACACGGGTTCATAGAACTATTAACGGCGAGTGAGTGTAACAAAAGAAAAAAGACAATGCGCCAGCTCACAGTTGCATTATCGCAATGACCAAAATTAACGAAATGAAGTTTGAATTGCTACCTCATGTACCCTATTCTCCAGATATAGCCCCCTCGGATCATTTTATGTTCCTGAACTTGGAAAAATGGCTCAGTGATCAAAGATTTTTCAACGATGAAAAAGAGATGAAGGCAGTTAATGCCTATTCTGAGGAGCAACACAGTTCTTATTATAAAAATGGTATTGAGCTTATTGAACGTTGTGCTTTCATTTTTGGATTATGTACTTCTGGGACCTCCCTTGTGAATTGATATCCACTGAAAATTACGTTTTGAGATTTCTGCATGAACAGTTCATGCGAACGCAATGCTTATCCTAATGTACAATAGCAATAGTCAGTAATTTTTTCAATCTATATCTGAATTGATAGTAATATATGCTAATATATGCAAGTTGATCATTTGGATATGTTACACTCGTTATATATCATTAGACTGTTTCAATAGTTTTTCCATTTTGAAGTCATGTGTTTTTGTAGCTTCATATCTCAATAAATATTCATTTCTCTTGTTGTGGTGCATACTGATCGACGGAGAATTTTGTACTATATACATTGATGGTGTTCATTTTTCCCAAGTTTCAATGTTTTGCCAGTCTTCAGCTTATTACTCTCGAAAAGTGATTGCCCCACGATTTGAACGATGAACACAAATTGCCATGTTTCGATATATGTTTTTCTTTGCTCTTGCGTAACCAAAACGATCACTTTTTGGATCCGATCGTCACGTGCGGCGAAAATTGGATCATCTAAGACAACAGGCGACGTTAAGGACAGTAGTTGGACACCGATGAGCTACACAAGCACTAGCCAAAGGCGAAGACTGCCCAAAATTAGACAATGGTTAGTGTATAGTGGTCAGCAGCTGGTTTCATTCACTATTACTTTCTGCAACCGGACCAAATCATCACAAAAGAGTCCTATTCTGAGAAAATCGATGAAATGTACTGAAAATTGCTTCAGTAGCAGCTGGAACTGGTCGAGAGGCGAAGTTTCTGCCTCGCTCACCATACTCTCCAGGCTTCTCGTCAGCTGATTACCATCTACTGAAGAACTCCAATAAATTTCTCACCGGTAGAATCTCGGCCGATCAGGACCAGATGAAAAGGCCTTCGTCTACTTCATTGAATCCCGAGTACGCAATTTTTATGCTGACATAATTAATCAATTTGTGATACAAGTTCACTGATTCCAATAGCGCTTCCTTCGATTGAATTGAATAAGTATTTACTGAGATATTACAGTTTGAAATGAACTCAAAAAAAAAACGGACACACCTTTTGAAATAACATGATACAATGAAAAACATTTAAGTAGTTCAGTAATAGCTAAGATATAAAAACATTTCTTCTATTTTTTTACAGAAGTCATGGAACTCAACAAGGACCTGGAAAAATAGGTATGTTTTATATTTCGATAAAAAAAATGATAAAAATAGCAGTCACTAAATTTTACATTGACCATATTATAGCTACGAATCACATATTGAAAAGTGAGATCCCATTCAGTAGTCTAGAAGGTAGTCTTTGAAGTTTGCTGATTAACAGAAAAAAAAACGTTTCAAAGCCATTTATAGTGGCCAATAATGCTGAATTATTATCCGTACGACCATGTAGCAAAAACTCCTGATGTCGTATGCAATGATAATCAAAGAAAACAAACAAAGCAAACAAAAAGCTTTACTTTTTACATTTGAATATTTCAAGGGTCAATAATGGTTTTCAATTCAATATCTACCGAAAAAACATGTTCACAGACTGTGCAATTCCCTTTGATCCTTTCAGTCCACTCTCACATAAGTTATCCGTGTTCAAAAAATCTACAATGTAAAAACATCGTCAAGAATCGAAACACAAGATGAATGAAGATAATCTCAATATCCTACACATGTGTAATAAAGGGTTAAAAATGAATTTGTCGGAAACCATAGAAATTAACAAATCAATTGAAAATCAGTAATATATACCCACAAAGCAACTCGATATATGTATGTCTCCTCTCTTGATTTTATAAGTCTAACAACCTCTAGAATTTTTAGTGGTGAACTTTAAAGGTGACATTCTGATTTGCTTAACTACCTGTCTATCAAATACCTGTCCTTACATCTTACCTGAAAAGTCCTGATATAACCGAGTTTTCAAACTTCACATCTCAGTATTATACTTGATAATGGGGTCAAATTCGGAACCAGCCGTATGAATAAAATCAAATAGTGGTAATTACACCTTTCATTGAAGTGATCATGAATTACCACAAAATAAGCAAGTCGTCTATCACACATATCAATTGTAATTACTTCGAAACTATTTTGAGTTTTTTGAATGAGTCCACCCATATAACTTAGTTCTATAACTTACTATCGCCATTCAGAGTATTCCTCTTGTATTGATGAAACTGCATATTGCTTCACGATCTGGAAAAGTCTTTTTTTTCAAAATGCCAGAATATTTGAGACCAGCCATTACACAACATGAATCAGATACTCCTATAATACGATTTTCGGATACAGTAAACATTTCACTAGTATATCCAGATATTACAAAAATTAACCCAGTTACTACAATTAATAAATGTTTACTTGTATCAGCGACCATCAGCGATGAAAGGAAAGAAAAAATGTAGGATAAATAAAACACCCGACTTGCTTATTTTCGATCATGTTTCTGTTGCAAACGATCATTCTACGTCTATGTGAAAGCCTCTTATCTGACATGGAGTTCGCTGTCTGATCCTTCTTGGTTTCTCTTTGCCATCCCATGCTCTTTTGCTTTCTGCGGAGATTCGCTTGTCAGCTTCTGTTTGTTATTATCCATACAGGATACATGAGGCCGTAGTTTACTGAAATCCTTTTAACGTACTTAGGAAATTTTTGTGACATGCTCTTGTGTTCACGATGTCATCATTATTTGAATATGGAAAGTTGAACAACTTTGTGTAGGTTAAACTGACTGAATATATCGGTTGTTGATTCATTAACATATTTTGGTACGACAATTTGTAAACTACCTCTTTGTAAGTAAGCAACCATTTGAAATATTATGCTCTGAATAAAAGTGACAATCTTCTTCATTTGTACTGACACAATTTTTACCTTTCCACAGTTTCAATGTGATCTCACAATTCTGGAAAAAAGCATCATTGCATATCTGTACCATAGAACCAGAGTTTGTTAAGTCCAAAAAGTTAGTTTTTCAGTAGAGCTATTTAAGTCCGCATTAGACTTTTTAAAATTATGAAACACTAAATTCACTAAGTTTTGTAACTATTTCATAATTGAATAAGTTTTAGGCTTAATATTAAGTAGCATAACAGCAAATTTCGGTTCTGTTTTTTGTTTTTGATTTATGTGACTCAACATAGTTTTATATAGACAAACATTAAATTTTATGGATTTGACATGTATGTTAAGTACGAACGTATGGACCTAACACAATTTCCTTGGACATAACATTTAGATAAATCCAGATTTATTTACTATACAATTTATTTTTTACAAAATCACATTACATAACCTAAAATACTTTGGTTGCAAAATAAAAACAATTATTGTTCTTTTTCATCACTCATCTTCGTTTTGCCTATATTCCAAATTTCTGTTATGTTCATGAGACCTTCTTGTTACCCATTTTAGAAGTTTTTGTAAATGACTGTACTTTTTCGCTGAAATTTGTTTATGACCCTCACTAATCATCCATTTTTCTTGTTGATCTAAAGTGTAGTGGATCCTTCGAATAGATGTTTGAAGTCTTTAAAGTCAAAACATTCCATGTTGACTACAGTGAATTGTTTTTTTTTTGTTCCACACAATCGGACCATCTGCTGCCAATCGCAAAGGGTTATTATTTGAAATTGTGGAAGTTTTTTCTCTTTCACGCTCTATAATGGAGTGAACAGCATCAGCCTCCAAGTGTGTATGTCCTCTTGCTAAAAACTTGTGATTTACAACAGAAATGTTTGGCTTAATCCGCAGGATACAAAAATAATACATGATCATCAAGATGTTTCAATTTTGGCTTGGACAGTTGTCCGACCACATTATTATTTCCTTGATTTCATCCGAAATATTCTATTCAAGCCATTTCATGAGACATGAGGTGACTTCATTTCCTGCCCGTTCGGCTACTCTTTCATCCCACATCATGTAGAAAAATTTATCACAAGTCGCATCTTGGATAGTTAAATCCAAAGCTTAAGGGAGTAAAAACTTTGTGCATTTTGTAAATCTGGTGTAGGTAGAAATTTTTGGAGATCAATCATTATGACTTTTTCTTGTAATAATTTCTCTCTCGACTTCCTTTTATCTTTTGATTTTATTTTTTATCTGTATCTGCAATATGCTGATCATATTTATTTTGTAGCGCCTATAGGCAGAATTTGATGCTGAAGTTGATCACATAAGTCACAGGTATGGTTGTCCGGGCTCTTGAATGACTAGTTATATTCAAAATTGAAAATCTCCGAGTATAGCCACTCCTTTGCAATATTTTCTGACTACAAACCACTTTCTTTATATTCATTCAGGTAAAGTCTGTATATTCTACTTATATTCAAATGATTTCCCAGATACTTCTTTTTGGTTCTCTCTCGAGAGTAGTGGGATTCGTACGTTGGAAATTGTGAAATGTGTTTTCGAACATTTTGTCGAAATTCTTCGGAGATCTGTTGGCAGGTTGGTGTCTTCCTTTTTTATCAGGCGTTACAAATCCTCCTTCCGTTTTCTTTCTAACTGCAGTGTCTGCTGTTTGCTGGGAGATGCTTAGGGTATTTAAAAAGAACTTTTTACAAATTTTCCTTTTTTTCCTTCTGTTTCGAATGTATACCGATTGGTGAAGATTCTTTTTCCTCTCCTTTCGCCGGTCTTCTCTCTGCTTCTTTTAATTGGTACCTGAGTAACTATGGACGCTATGTCCTGTCTGTTTTTGATGGACTCCAAAAGTTAGAATATATAGTCTGTCGACGTTCTTCAAAAAATCTATTTTCACATGAGAGTTTACAATTATCGCCGCAAAGATCTTTCAGGATCTTTGGGTTCATAACATGACTTCCACTATCAGTTTTGTATTCTAATCCTGAGTACCGTTTTTTTTTCGTAACATTCTTTTTTCAATTCATTCGGTTTACTTTTCTTTCACGAGTTAAGTTTTTCTCTGCCTTTTCATTTTGATTTTCGTCCAATTCAACGGAATAGTCGGGGTCCGCCACATCATCATCACTGTCAAAATCTTCAAATTCTTTCCCATCTATGCCCACTTCATTAACATTTCGTAATACTTTTTGGATATTGTTTACTTATTCTTCGGGAGTATCACCTAACAAGTTTTGAATAACGACTGTTTGGGTTACAAGATGTGACTTTTGTAGAATTTGATGACAAAGAAAACGCAATGTCG
>WOGN01012850.1:0-14351 GCA_015342105.1 Leptinotarsa texana
TTCAAAATCAAGGGGTTGTGCTCACCCCCGTTAGGGGGTTGAAGTCACGGGGATGAAAACAGTGGAACAGTTGTTCCCCCTCGAATCAGAAATTGACTGGTTCGAGCGATTTTCCACATTTTCATGTTAACGCCGGAAACTCGAGGTGTTAAGTTTTCGTTGGACCACACTGTATATATATTCTATCAGTTTCTAAACTGTTCAACAACTTATATTCATTATAATCATTTTAAATTAAGTGTTTTCTTGAAGACTGTTAGTTTTATTATTGTTTTGGTTATGGAGTGACTTTGTCTATCAATAAAGTTCTGTATTGAATTGAATAACATTGACATACCAGGTGTACCCTACACAATAATGACTCTTCGAATTTTTTCATGAATCTCATAATCTCATTATGTTTTTAGAATTCGAGAACGGTTTCGATATAACAGATTTTGATGACACCGTCGTTTTGGACGGAAGCACTGCAACTTTTGCTGTTGGAGAAAACATTCATATTCTGTGTGGGGTGTCCAAATATAAATACACCAATGTGACTTGGTTCTCTGAAGGTAGAGAATTAGGAAATAGTGACCGTGAGTATTAACCATAATTAGTAATCAGATGAAGTTTCGAATGAATGTGAGTGATGACCCTCACAAAAGCCAACATCCCAAATTTCTGCGCTTTTACGATGAATGCTGTACACATTCACCATCGGCAATTTCCTTGCTTGGACTTCTCCTTTGCTCCTAGCGAATTATTGAAGAATATGACTGCATATTTCACGCTCAATATGATACAAGACTCAAATACATGACTATTTAACTCACGGGAGCAAATTATATTTCAATTATGAAAGCATTCGATAATCATAATGAAGCAGTAATTAAGAGTGTCACGAATTCAAACGATATTTTTATGATGGTACATTAAATAATAATATTTTCGCTATATTATTTAATACTGTTCCTCCCTTCTGTTTGATGATGAAACAGCAGAGCACATACTTTGTGCTTGCTCCGCTGAAGACCGAATCAGGTTTTTAGAGTTTGACAGAGCCAAACTCAGTTTATTTGCTCTAGTGTGAATGAATGTGAGCCACAATAAACCTTTTGCGGATTGCGGTGGTGGGTCGAAAATATCCACTCACTTTGGACCTAACCTAACCTAATACTTTTATTGACTACCTGAGACACAAGTGAACCAGCAAGAGGAAAGCAATATATTCTCGTAGTTTTGAAATCAGTCAATGGCCAATGAACTCACCGTGTCGCAGTGCAATGGGCTTTTCTAAAACGACGTTCTTGAGATAAGACCTTGAATTTGAGTATCAGGATAGCTCTGGTTCTGGTACATATTTCATGTTTTATATTCGAATTGTTATTTGTTAACAATGTGCACTTTCATTATTGAAATATGTGATAGACTAGAGACTGAATCTTGTGATCAGAACATATTTTTCTATAGCAATATAATGCCCAAATTCTACCAAATCAGGTCTTTATTCAGGAAGCGTATCAGAATTCCACAAAAAAAGAAGTGATTTAGATTAGGTTGGGTCAAAAGTGATTCGACCCTCCGCCGCAACCTGCAAGGGTTTATTGTGGCTCACACATTTTCACAATCGACCAAATAATCCCAGCTTCTTAACGAAACCGATTAGTTTGTACCGTGAGTGGTCTTTCAGGTCAGATGATAAGAGTACGGCTCTGCCGACGCACACTGTCTTCTGACAGTCCAAGTCTCTGCATACGATGATTCGAATGACATCGACCTGAAACCAGGTCTATTATATATCGTAATTCATCTCTAGGAATGAGCCAATCCTAGAAGATTCTGCCAGAAGACCATAAATCTTCATGCCTTCCAGGTGTTCAATGTTTGTTTGGAAAAATCTGAAGCGATGCCAATAACAGGTTCTGGTTCGATGAAGTTGCTTGCAGCACCCTCCTTTGCAAGGGAGTCAGCAGCCTCATTGCCTCATTGCCAGGCCATACTGGCCTGGACAGTATGGCCGGGAATCCAGACCAGAGACAATCTGTTAAGTCTTTCTATTGGCAATTTGCTACCAATTTAGACGTTGCTCGCTAGGAGCCATGCAAGAGCTTCCAACGCCGCTTGACTGTCCGAGAATATTTCTGCTGGCTTGTGTATGAGGTTGGATTAGCAAAGTCACTGAAATTTCCGATCTGGATCATTTTGTCGTCCTTATTCAGAACTTCCTACGAAATCACTTGTGCAGTTGTTTTCTCCCCGTCTGTTCAACCAAGGCTACCTCCTTTGAGATGAGTGTACTATGCCCAAAAGGAACATTTGTTAAAACAACAAATTATAAATGTTTTCTACTAAAATTTTATCTTATAACAATGTACCTATTTCAGAAAGAGACGTTTAGTTTGACAATTTTTCATTTATTTTTCATTGTAGGGATCACAATTACTCGAAATACAACAGAATTTTCGAATGAAGCATTTTTGGAGATAAAACGTGCTAATCCTTCTGATAACGGTGTTTACGAATGCAGAGTGAAGACCACAGAAAGCTCACAATCTAAAGAAATAACAATTTTTGTGGAAGGTTTGTATACAGTTTCATCATATTTTCATATGCCATCAAGTCATTCTGTTAATACCCTCAGTTCATCAATTCCGTCTAAAGAATGTTACTTCTGTATCGTTATTCGATCATTCGGCGACGAAATTATCATGAATCTATTGTTCAATAATTTCTAATTTGGAATTACGTTGAATTTGTTATTTTCAGACCCTACTGAACCTATTATAGCAGACCCGAAAAACAAAGTAATAGAAACGAACTTTCCGAAAGATTTGGAGATGTCTTGTGAAGTTTATGGAATTCCGAAGCCTAAAGTTACATGGTACAAGGTATTTATTTCCAGTAATCAACTTGAGAACATCATGAAAAATGAGAATTGGAACTTTCTATGTTCTTTACCACTTTTATTTGCAACTAACGTTACTGCAATTACGTCCTATGAGGACGTTTCAAAACATATACAATAAATTTGAAAACATAGAAAGTTCAAATTCTCATTCTTCATGATGATTTTCTGCCACGTAGTAACTAATGGCTACATCCATGAATTTATTTAATTTGAATAGCCTTGAATATCATTGGTTAATTAAGGGTGGTTGGAATGTTTTTCAATGAACAAAACTTTTATGAATATGTGAAATTGGAGTGAATAAAATACTGTCTTTTTCCTAAACAAGAACTTGACTGGATTGTTATAAAAATGAAAAAATTACTGATGATTCACATCTGTTTCAAATCTGTTTTTCCGTTAATCAGAAGTTGAGAAACTTGTGCGAGCTAAGGACTAACGAGGTCTTACCTTTTAACGTGTGATTCCTAACACGGTTAGGTTGAGAACATGATAAATGCAGCGTTTGAATTATTAAATCATTTCATAACGATTGTAACCAAAGAAGACCATGGCAAAACCCGGAAACCATCCAAAACTGAAATAGTGTTTAAACATTATCAAAGATGTTCACTTTTTTTCTTGAATATTGATTTATAAAAATATTATTAGTTAGTTATCTTCTTCTCTAGAATGGAATAATATTCAAGCCCAATGAATCAAGGATTATCATAGATGAGAAAAGTCAAGTACTGAGATTTAATATTACGAAAGAAGATGATGCAGCGGAATACAAATGCAGAGCAGAAAATAAAAAAGGGGTGGCTTTCAAGCAGTGGTCTCTCCGCTTCAAAAGTAAGTAGACATTTTTCGTCAAAAAATTTTCCAGTAAAATCAAATGAAATTTGAAATATTTCAAACAGACAAAAAATCAAAATTCTCAATTCGTCCATTCTGATCAAATAATAACAAAAGATATATTTATATATAAACAAAACAAAAACATTCTCCCACATGCGGGAGCAGGGTTAGGGAAGGAAGAGGTATATGGGTGATGGCAGGAGGTATATTTGTGATATTTTGTTGAGCGTAACAATACAACAGTACAGCATTGAGATGCGCCCCGCTGGTGTTAACGGGTAGCTATCTACTCAACAGATTTTCGCTTTTATCTCGTATATGACGTCTCAATTCCAGCTCACGCGAAAGTTCTCCTCTTGGTGTAATTCGACATTGCTGTATCTCATGGCTATGTAAGCCAATGTCAGTTGTCCGGAACTTCCTAGAAAAAGTTCACGAACCAGGTAAGGGTGATTTTGCTAAAGCGTGAATTATTCAATTTTTCCATGGATTAAGTGCGTTCTCGTCCTCGGCGCTCATAGAAGATATCCAATGAATCATAAATCAGCTCGTGTTTTCGGACTGAGATGTGTCTATCACTGTTCGTGAAAATACGGAGCACCATATTCTGCATCTTTTCGAGTCTTTGTGAAGGAGATCTCTTGAGGATGCAGAATAAAGGACAGGCGTTCTGCATAGCTGGTCTCATTACTTTTTTGTGAATAAGAAACTGAGCTTGGAGTTCCGTGCAATGAGCGAATACGTGCGTTTCATCGCTGCAGCCGCTCTTTGGATCGCCAAGTGTTCCTGAAAATTCAGGCGCCAATCTAGAATAACTCCCAGATACCGTGCGCTTTTCTGCTCGTCAATGCTCACGCAACTTCTCGAAGATCTTTACATTTCATTCACAAACAGAAAAAAAAACAAAGTGTTCAAACCCTCTCCCCTGTGTTGATCACATCCGGAAGTACGATATTCAATATCAGAAATATAGTTTATTCTGCATACTCACCATGTCAAACAATGTACATTCAACGCTGAATTTTCCTGATCGAGCACATGGCAGACAGGCAATTTTGCCTAGGCTAATGTGGTCGAACTCGAAATTCTTTCTAAATAGCTATATGTTGAAATTTCGATACTTTGTACTCTAATTTTAAGGAAATGAAGTTATTATTATTTATGATAAAAAAAGATTTTCATTTGAACAACCTATCAAGGAGGTTACGTATAGCGCCATCTGCCCGCGAATAGCTCAAGCGAAGTTGATTCTTGCTGTTATTTTTTATCCATTCACTTTTATCTTTACATTGGTAAATTTCTTCGAAAAGTCGACGACCATCCTGTTGAGATGAATCTGCAGTTCCTGCTTAGCCACCTCGCACAAGAATGATTGCGCGTAAATTGCGGTATCGTCCACATAGATATCCACATTCTTTGTTGATAACATGGAAAAGTCGTGCGTGTACAATGAATACAAGTAACGTTGATAGGTAGGACTCCTGCGGAACATCTGTTTTAATCGGCGAAGAAAGGCATGCCTGCCAACCGTTTTGGCGACAAAACTTTCTATTCAGACCTTGTTAAAAGCCTCCTGAATATCCCTGATTGAAAGATTCCTTTATTCCGTGAACAACTTGGATCAGTTTTGAAATAATGCGACCTCGTCAAAACCTGAATTGCTGCTCCAGGATAAGTTTCATCCTAACCTCTAGGCAAAGAAGTCTACTTAGCAGTACTTCATCGCTTCTGCACTGAAAGCGATAGCTGTCAATCAGCTGTCTAGGCCCTTACGAGAAAGATTGCGGAGTAAAAGCGCCTCAATTCCATCAAGCCATATGGCTTCGTTTTTCTCCTGATGTTTTATGGTCTCTACAATCTCATCGTAGCCACTCTAGTAGGGTCTGCTTTGTTATGGCCAGAACATATCTGTTCTTGATCATGTCGGCGATCCTGGTAACATTCTTGTTCTCGATGCATTCATCAGGTTTCATACCGTAGACACCGGCGAAATACTCCCCGAACAACCGAGCCTTCTGGAGATCCGTCACCGGATGTACTTGATCCTTTTGTATAGTAGGTATGGCCTTGACGCTGTTGTCTAACCTTTTAATGTCCTCGAAAAAGAATGGTCTGCACACTCAGACTCTTGAGCTTATCCTGACATTTTTTTTTGGCGAACTAGGAGATGCATTCATTGACATACGCTGCAAGTCTCAGCATATGATCCTTGTAGCGTGAGTCTCGTGTTGGGCGGCAAACATCAGCGGTATGTAGAACATTGGTCATCGTCAGTGGTATGTGAGTGGTATGTAGATCAACGGTCATGCAACGGTATATGCATACCACTGATGATATCTGTCGCAGTAGTCGCAGTAGTTGATGAAACTATTGGTACTTCAGGTTCAATTCGACAGTAACAATTTGGTTTGTGTCTGATTGTTGGTAAATAATGATGCCAATATTCAAACACTTGTTGACTTCATTTTAATTAGGATGTTTCTCAAAATTTTCGTATGTAAAAGGTAGTGATGGCCATTAATGACTGAAAATCAAAATATGCCAATTGAAATCGCCAACGACCCCGCATATGAGACATTCTCATAGTGATTAAATTATAAGGAACAATTCCATAAACTACAATAATAAAAATATACCAGCCTGGATTTTGTTCTCTTTTTTTCTATGAATGTAAATAACTTTCATTTGATGTTCTACAATCGTTTCATATTTTTTGTGAATTGTCGTTTTTCGTTTCAGATGCACAAAAAACACCAGTTTGGCTGTACGTGATTATCGTCATCCTCGCCATTTCATTCATAGTTGCAGTGGTCTTCATGCTGATTAAAATACAAAAAGAAAGGGTAAGATAGTATGATATGTAAAGTTTGGAGCCTCTGGCGTGAAAATATGCCATTGAAATTACTTTTCCTACTCCTGGTGTTGCACAGTTGGTAAATAGAAAGCACGTTGAGAAACAGTTTTTTTATTCTGACGAGAAAAACGTGTTTTCAATAGGGTAAGGTAGTTATTAATTCTCTCTCACAAACTACGTTCATATTAGGGGAAAGGTATTTTATTATTATTAGTTGATTATTTTCAATCAGTTTGGAGTTTTTGAGTGTTAGAATAGATAATTATGCATTATAAAAAACAAATCACATTTTTCATTACTGGAAATGGAATTTTTCTATACTTCATGGAAATAAATGATCGTAGGAAAATTTTCATATAAGTTTTTCGTTTGAAAGGGTGTTAAAATAAAAAACAATGACTTCAAGTTAAAGGTAGTTCACTCCTAAAAAACATAACCGCTCCAATTCAAGATTAAAATCTTTTACTTAAATTAATATTTTCCATTCATAGCAAATACATGCGGCATGATAAAATGGACTTTTCATATCCGAATAGTGCCAAATTACTTTTCCAATGATACATTTATTTCTATTAATGACAAAATATGTTTTGCTGATTAGGGCTCTAGAGAGTATTGCAGTGTGATTAATTGTGGCAATTGTGAATGTTATCAAGGGACCTGTTATATATTATTCCAATTTTCAATCATAAGTTAGAGGTTTTTATATCTACTGTTGATCGCCAATAGCTAATTGTCATATTATTTTCAGATCCAAATTCATATCTTAAAAATCTCTCAAAAAGAAACCTACGTTATTAGTTTTCTTGATGAATTTCAATTTACTCACTTAATGATTCATAATCTATTGAAATATGGATGAAATACAAGTATTCTATTGTTTTCAATGCTACATGAATTGTTTTCGATACAAATGAAGGAACTTTGTCAGGTGATATAAAGATATTATCATTCTTCCTCCCTTCTCATTATTGAAATCTGCATTATGAAACAATAAATGACCCCATTTAATAACGCAGTTATGATAATTATTACAGAAATATCGAAGAATGCTCAAAAATCTTGGACTTTTGAACTTCGAAAAAGGTGCAATCGAAAATCTAAATCCAGATTTGGGAATTGACGAACAAGCTGAACTGTTACCTTATGATAAGGAATGGGAATTTCCCATTGAACAATTGAAATTAGGTGAGTTTTATATTAGTTTCACAAAATTTTTGTGTATGATTGGAAATCGATGATTGAATCAATGAACAAATTTATTTTTACAATATTTCACTAGGACAACTAATTTACATACACACTTAGTAACGAACGTTTAATTTATCTTAACAATTTGTTAACCACTCGATTCGCTTTTTAAGTACCGACTGCCACACCTAGGGACTAGAGGCCGCTTATATAGCGGCAACGAACATTGCAGATCTCTTCTCGTCATTTCGGCACGCATCTGAAATTCTCGTTGCGTTTCTCGATGAGTTATGTGTTTGGTGTCGGTCAGGGCCGGCCTCAGATTCATTACACTATGTTCTCATGCTTCAGATTATTCATTAAGTCCATATAAAGATCAAGTTTTTGGATGAAACCAAAAGATAGCTGTATTGTATACATCGAATTTTCTTGAAAACAAACACACTTGTATAATAATCGAGCAGAGCAGCACCATATAGATATTAAGAAAGAAATCCTGGATGCAAGTGAACTAACAAGTTCAGTAATAAAGGTTGAACAACATCTTTACAATATTTACAGATTTCAATCAGAAACCCAAATTTCAGATCGCGTTTCATGGTGGAAATTAATTCATTATAGAGTGGAAAATTCAATAAAAAAATATATTTGAGAGTTGGGGTGATTTGAGTTCAATAATGAGCAAACTCGAGGAGAAAACCAAATCGCTGAAAGATGAACTTCAACAAAATTCGAGGAGTTTAAAAGATGAACTTCAACAAAATTCGGTAAGCCTTGAAGAAAAGCTTCTGGAAAATGCGAAAATCTTGAAAGATAAATTTCTAAAAAATTCGAATTGCCTGGAGGAGAAGCTTCTGGAAAATTCGAAGAGTTTAGAAGATGAATTTCTAGAGAATTCGAATAGCTTGAAGGAAGAACTTCTAGAAAATGCAGAAGGCTTGAAAAAAGAGCTTTGTAGTGTGGCAAGCCTACTCGAAGAAAGGATAGGAACTATCGAGACAGAGATAGAGAAAATCAGAGAGGAAATCAAAGGGGAGATCAAAAATGAAATCGGAGCAGAAATGAAGGAAATAGAAAAAAGTTAGGGAATCAAATCAAAAGCGGAGTTCAGGCAGAAATCAGTGAGATAAAGGAAACAATTAGCAAGTTGCAAAATCAAATTGTGAATTCTGCTAACCCCACGGTTACTGAAAACTCAATTCTAGAACTGAAAGATGTCAAACTCAGTTCTGAACCAGGTAAGTTGCCATGAATCCGCCCCAGTTCGACGAAAAGACTCCTTGGCAAACTATCGCCGACAATTTGAAGCTGCGGCCAGAGCGAATGGATGGAATGCAGGAGAAAAGGCAGTAGCATTAACAGTGGTGTTGCGTGGAGAAGCAACGAATATTCTGCAAACCCTCACGGCCCAAGAACAGGAAGACTATGACCAACTTATGAAACATCTCGAGCTACGGTATGGACAGGCACACCTAGAGCACGTTTACCATTCACAGCTGAAGAACCGCTGTCCGAAATCAGGAAAATCCCTACAGGAGTTTGAAGCCGACATTGTTCGATTGGTTCGTCTGGCATATCCTTCTACACCGGAAAATGTAATGGAGCGGTTAGCAGTTCAGGCATTCTTGGATGGACTCCGCGACCAAGAAACGAGGCAGGCCTTGACGCTAGCTCGTCCCAAACATCTTGTGGATGCACTGGCAAGAGCTCTGGAGTTTGAGGCTATAAAGCAATCCTGCGAGGGCCAGAGCAAAGTTCAAACTATGGAGGAAGATGGACAGGGTTCTGCTGATATTGAGGCCACTATTAGAAAGGTGATAAAAGGAATTCTGTCTGAAAGAAAACAAATAAGATGCTGGAACCGTGGGAAAATTGGGCATGTGCGTAGCAAATGTCCAAGCATTCAAAAAACCAACACCAAATCAAGAAAACTAGAGAGGTTCCATGAGAAGAGGCAATCGTCAGCCTGTATCCAGCAAGCTCCCGTAAAAAACGCAGATGCCCTGTCACGGAGACCATGCCCCGATGACTGCTCACATTGTCGACGAGCAGAAGAGAAGGAAGCAGCTATTTGTAGAACTACGGCCTCTAGTCCCTAGGTGAGGAAAGCGAATCGAATGGTTAACAAATTGTGAAGTACTAAGTGTGTATATAAATTAGTTAGTGAAATATTGTAAAAATAAATTAGTTTAAGACAGTTAATCCTTTTGATTCGTTACAATGTCAACGAGAATGATAGCCCTGAAAACAATTTCAATCTTGATGATAATTGTATGTTGAACAATATGGTTGCGGAGAAAAAAGCTACAATAGGTGTTGACAGTGTCTGTATTCTTCAGCAGAGCCACTCAGAATTCAAAACTAGTCTAAAATGTTGGGCAGTTAACAACCGTATCCCACTGAAAGCCACAAATGAGTTGTTGAAATTATTGAAAATGTTGCCATTGGATATGAATTTGCCCTCAGATGCAAGAACATTATTTATTATCTACTCCACGTACCACATTTACTAGAAAGGTTCACCCTGGGGAATATTCACATTTTGGTTTAGCTGAAGCTGTTGGTAAATTGTGCAAAAATGTTGAGGTTGTTGAAAGAATTGAACTTCTAGTTAATGTAGACGGTTTACCGATCAGTAAAAGTTCGGGTAGTCAGATTTATCCTATTTTATGTGCATTGCATGGGCATCCCGAAGTTACATTAGTAGGAATATATCATGGTTATGCAAAACCGGACTGTGCTAATGACTGTTTAAAAAACTTTGTCAAAGATGTTGTTGAAATAAATGAAAATGGTTTCTTTTAGGATGGAGCCCTTATTCCTTTTGAAATTAAATGGTTCTATAGTGATGCTCCTGCAAAATCAATCATTATGTTTACAAAAGGACATACAGGATATTATTCCTGCACAAAATGTCTTCAGAAAGGAAAATACCAAAAACGGAGAACGTGTTTCCCAAAAATAAACTCTGAAAGAAGAACTCATGATAATTTTTTAACGTGATATCAAGAATCACATCACATTGGCACTTCAATTTTAGAAAATATTCCTAATTTCGATATGGTTTCAAATGTACCTCTGGAATATATGCACCTTATATGTTTAGGTGTAGTTAAAAAATTGTTAGTAACTTTGTGGATGCATGGTAAACCACCCAACAAATTGAAACCTGATGAGATACTGGGCATTTCCAGTTTGCATGCTTTATTAAAATTTAACACACCATCTGAATTTATGAGGAGACCACGAAGTCTGGAGGAAGTAAAAAGGTGGAAAGCAACTGAATTCAGATTCTTTCTTTTATACTCTGGACCAGTAGTTCTCAATAATTATCTCTCTGTAGACAAATATATGAACTTTTTGAGTTTACACATTGCAGTGAGAATATTAGCTACCAAAGACTCAAATGAATACCACGATTTTGCACATTCATTACTCATTTATTTTGTTCAGAATTTTGGGAAAATCTATGGTCAGGAATTCATGTCTCACAACATTCATGGTTTAATACATGTTAGGGAAGATGTTAAATTTTTTTTTCATTTGGATTCATATAGCGCTTTTCCTTTTGAAAATTATTTGCAAGTATTGAAAAAAGATCAGAAAATCCGAGAATCCTCTCGCACAAATAATGAAAAGATTGTCTGAAAAAAACTATTTAGAAAAAAGTAAGCCATTAGAGGATACTAAATTTTTTTGTAGCGATTAACATTTTGATGAATATCAGCCAGAAGGGCTTCAGTTTACAAAACAATACAAAACTTTAAAATCCAAACACTACAGCTTCAAAATCAATAGTGAAGGCAATTGCTATTGTTCATTGAAAAATAATTCTATAGTCAAAATTTCAAATATTGTTCTGAAACCAAGTAATGAGGTATGTATAGTTGGAAGGAAGTTTTTGAATCCTCAATTGTTTTTTGCACATCCTTGTGAGTCATCTGTGCTTGGAATTTATTTTCTCAATAATGTGGGTCCCCTCTCAATATGGACTATTTCAGAAATATCCGAAAAATATGTTTTGCTTCCTCATTTGAATGGATTTGTTGCATTTCCCTTAATACATTCATTAAGTCTAAATTAGTTTCAATTGAGTAACAACTCTCATTTCATAGCATTCTGTTTTATAACATTGTTTTGAGAAAAAAGTAGTTTTTGTATAATAAAGACCCTGTGACAACTTCACATAGCCATAGAACATTCGTTATTGAATAAACATTATTTTATTGTTCCACCACAGTAAAATCGTAGAATATTTCTGTAAATTGTTTAAGTACATCTATTTTTGTGAAACATGCATTTTAGAATAATCTCTCTGTAAATAAAAATAAAGCTGGACATTTGTATCATAACAAGTTCTATGCCATCAAGAAATGTTTCTGGATCCCATAGTGTATGTAGATATTTTCAGAGTTTTTGTTCCCAGCATCTGAAAACAATTGTTTTTCAGACCCATACTGCTGAAAAAAATGTCCTGGAGTGTGGTTCATTTTCTCAGGGATGACACTGTCGAAGCAGTACCAGAATCATGGATCATAAAGGAATAGAAGCAGTGCTATTGGTCATCAATGAATGGAGGAAAATTGAAGAAATTAATAGCCAAATGTGAAAGTCCTTGCAGTGAATGGGAAACATTCCCCATCAGAATTATTGGTAATGCTTATGGTATGTATAATAATAATAATAATTACTTTATTCACAAGAACAAGAGTATGTTTCTTTAAGGAAACAAGTATAACACATCAATGATATTTTTAGGTTCTATAACTTACATCGAATTTGCAGACAACTTGGCCACAGCTCGACATAAAGCGATTGAAGCAGAAACAACATCTGATTTGAATTCAGATTTAGAACAAGAAAAAAGAATCAGAATCCTCAGACTCGGATTCTGAAGACAATATGTATTGCGTGAAATAAATGCCAGTTTTTCAACCAAAAGGTAGTCAAAATAGGAAAGGTAACTACTCTCCCATTTTCAGTCACATACTAATCGTGTTAATAGCTCAAAGAATGAAAGCACATGTGGATTATCATTTCACAGAAGGGTACAACGTTATCCACTGAAGAGGCCTTCCCCTATCTTTTTTGTTATTTTTTGAAAAGTCTCAATCACAGCATTCAACTTCGTCATATAGTTTATTCATTTCTACTCAAAAGCAATGAGAATTTAGAGGTAGACCTTTTCGATGGCTAATCCTCTATATTGTACATCCATAAATAAATAAGTGATTTCATGATTCCCAGTGTTGATATAATTATTATTGTGTTTTTGTAAAATATATCTTTTCAGATGTGGAGTCAAGAACACAACCCGAGATGTTGGAAGATCATTTTTTAAAAGGTAACATTTTTCTCAAATTAATCTCTGACAGTGAATTTCGAAATTTTTCAGTTATCTCCCTACTGAAGTGTCATCTAAGGAATCTCAATCGAAATCTGTTGAAGCTAGTAGAAGTGAAGTCAGTATCTCACAAACTCCAAAAAGTTCTTCCGAGTGCAACCTATTTCATGGTGAATGTGGTATGATTATTTTTATAAACATCACTATTATCTATTGTTTTTGCAGATGAAAATTTCAAAAGGCAAATATTGAGACAGCTCAATATTTTGAACATCAAGATGGACCAGCTTTCACAAGACATTTCTAATATAAACTTGATTGAAAGCAGGCAAGATGAAGATCCTGTACAACAGGAATCAATATTGGATCAATTCCAATTACCTCTGAGAACTGAAGAAGATCTCAATCTATTCGAAGATTTTCTTCAGAATAAGGAGAATTTATCTGAAGTGGTTAGTATATTTCACTTGTATTTATATAATATGAATTATGTTTTCATTACAACACAGAACTCGTCGAGTGCAGAATTCCCATTTTACTCTCTCTCATGTTACTGTCAAGCACACACTCACGTAATACAGGAGTGACAGGTGACATAGAGTTGATTCGAAAAGAACTATTATTTAACAAAGACACAACTGAATATAAGAAAATGTAGAACAGTTTAATGAATTGTAAAATTTAAATTCTAAATATACGTTATCTAAAGAGAACAGCAACTAATTCTGAGAATGTTCTATGGCTATACCGAATTAATTTTCGTGAATAACGGAACATACTAATAGTCTGTAAAATGTCAGTTATTAATATCTCAGAAACACTGATTTTCTGTTTGTGCTCAATGGAACTTCTTCTATTCAACTATTTTATCCAATTGTCCAGTTTTTTTTCTTTGACAATTTATTTTTTTATATGCATATATTTTTACTTTCGATGTGGAAAAGGTAAATCCCTGGTTTTCCTCCAATGTGTTGTGTAGTGTGAATTTTCTAACCTCTGGATTCCTCTTCACTGGTGGTAATTAATTGGAGACCTTATAAGTGCTCGGCTGGCGCGTTCCAATAAGCAGTGTGAAACTGGCTGCTAAAGTTAGCTGCCAAAATTTCCGAATACTTCCGAACGTTCAGTAGCGTACGGAGTAAACAATGTAATTGATATATTTATGTCATAATATCATGAATAAACTTGGAGAAACTTCACAGATACAGCAGAGGGTGACATTTCACTCTCCT